>VZTT01017496.1:53798-69372 GCA_013400855.1 Buphagus erythrorhynchus | reverse complement strand
TTGATGGTCAATCTCTTGTCTCAGTTGAGTTAATTTTAGTAAAGCTGACCTTCCCTTTTGTCACATCCTTCTTTTTGCTTCAGACTAATACACTCTCTGAATGAATGATGTTCAGAGGTGCTATCAGAGCCTGCCCAAAGGCAGTTGTTCTGGTGCAAGATTTATTCTGGTGAGAACTCATCCACCTTAGAAGACTGTAGCTCTTGAGCCATCATGGTAGAGTTACAGTGACAAGATGATCCTGGCGTAGTTGATGGAGACTGGTGCAGGTAACTGGAGAGGTTGTCCTAAATCTGGAGCAGAAGTAGGTGGCACTTGGATCTTGAGTAAGGCCAGCCTGTATCTGGTCATTTGCATCACTTATGGCTGTCCCAGGATTTGCTGCTGGCCTCTTCCATCTCCCCAGGTCTTTGGTGCCTTGTTTCATCACTTACAGCTTGTCTGAGGGATTGGGTTAATCCAATCAATTTACTTGGCAATCAGTGGGCACGGGTTCTGAAGGAGCATTGAGATACCCAAATCCTACGGGATTTCTTTGGAGGTTGGGTGTCTGCCTCCCACAGGCTCTTCTGAATATCACTTTCATAGCTTCTCAGTGAGATATAAGGGTGGAGGGAGAGGAGCCCAGAATTGGCTAAGAATTGCGGTAATAACTTAAGTAACTTCAAGTGAGGTAAATACTAAATATAAATTTCCAGTTTGACACAGAATCCACTGACAGCACCATAATCTCAGATCCTTCCATCATGCATGATTATAAGCACTCATTGGCATGAGGCACCTATCTGTCACATTTATAGTTAGAAGCAGTGGAGGCAGCTGACATCTGACAGGGATGAGGCAGACCTGACAGGCACCCCCATCTTGGCTTGCTGCTCCCCTCCCTTTCATTCCTGTCTTTCAGAGGCTGGTACAGCATCTCCTCCCTATGGCACAGGCTCTGCTTGCCTGGGTCTCACTGCCACTGGAGGGAAATGTGCCTGTATGGGGTTATTTCACAGCCTTGCTGCCATTCTCATGGCAGCCATCAAGTAAGTTCTGCCCACATGCTGTTTACTCATGGTCAGGGACTTCTCTGTTTTCCCTTTAACAACTCAGCAGTAGGAGATTTTTTTTCTGAGCACAGGCTTGGGAATGGAGATTGCTTCAGCCTTGTGTATTTACCAGCTCAAGAACGCCATAATCCTTCCAGACCAAGCTTGGTGCCAGATCTCTGCTATGAGGAGTATGCAGTCTCTGAGCTGGTTAGCACTTAAAAAATCAATCCTACGTTATTGTGGGAGAAGAATAGCTGAATAATGACTAAAAAAGTGTTTTAGACTCTGTTTCTTGTTTCCTTCCTTGAAGAGGATAATATCTGCCTGCCCCTTTCCTGGCAAAGCTCACCTCTTTCCTCACACTTGTTTACTGCTCAAAGTATCACCTTAGTGGAGGTCATTGTCCATCCACACCCACTCTCATGATTCACACATTCTCATCAGCAAACAGAGAAAAGAATCAGTCCAGAAGCTAGTGGTATCCTGTTTCCTGAACTCAATTAATAACATTATAAGAGTTTCTAACTTTGCTCAACATACCTATAAAATAGTCTATAAAATAACTTCAACAAACCAAGTGACCACAGTGAATGCAGTCAGTGGTGGGTGGATGAATGAATGTTCAGATCAACATTCATCTTATTTCTAGGATCTCCTCTAATTTTTTGCTAAATTTGCTGTGAAAATGACTAGGAATTTCTAAGAGTTGATCTCACTCTATTAGACTGATGTCTAAAGCTGAGAATTGTCAATCAATTTTGTCTTTGATACCTAACAGGCAACTGTCTTATTTATTCTCTGAGCTATGCCATAACCTTGACAGTTTTATGGTCTTCCCATTGCTGAAACAAGGAAACAGATTCCTCTTATTTTCTTACACCAGCATAAATCTAAAATTACACTACCGTTGAAACCAGTGTCAGAATTTGGACTGTCAACATTTTATGAGTTTTAAAAACAGCAAGGAATAGAAAAGAAGTCTGTTGCCTCCAACTTTAGTAGAGGAACTTTATCTATCAGGCAGCTTCTGTAGTCTACCTGCAGATGATTGATGTTAGCTTAATAATGATGATCGATTAGATCATCAGTGTCATCCTTAGAAAGAATGTACTTTAGCTAATGACATCAGTTGACTAATAGATTCCTGTTTAAATGTCAAGAGGCCAGAGGAAGACACTCTGCTAAGTACTTACATTATACCTATTGAAAAAAATCACATCGAGTCTACCATACAAAGGACTTTTGTGCCATAGTTACAAGCCTTGTATTTCCTCTACTACCCACAAGCAAATGCTGCTCTAAGTTACAACAGTGTAAAGCTGAGGGCTACTCCTGTTGTCTTCAAGGTTTGAATCAATCAGTCTTTCTAGACACACAAGGTATAAATCACTAAGCTGTCACCTGAATGTTTCTTTCCCTGCTGTCGTTACAGAGGGCACATATCCAGCCCTGAAAGTAGAGGTGTGGAAGCTGGCTCCTTTGTCCACTGTTGCCTCAGAAAAAAAAATAAATATTTTGGCTTAAGTTTTTCTCTTCCAGTCTGCTTGCTTTTGGATAAATTCAAATGCCCTTCCTCAAATGATATACATTTCCTGTGAGCATTTAGAGACTATCTTCCATCACTGTTGCTGTAAATAAACTGATTTTCGCCTTTGCCTCAAGCAGAAGATTCCAGATGGATTTTACATTAATGTTATGCACAATTAATGACTCCAGTCAGCTATATTATGCAATGAAATTTCCAAACATAATAACCAGTTGATTTTAAAATTAGCATTCAAGGAAATACTTGCTTAATGCAGATTTAGAATAGGCAAGTATGAATGGGAATGTCATTCAATTACTACCTAATTTATGGATTACTTATGGAGAGGTACAATTTATGACAAGATATAGCTAACCTTCAGCTAATACCAGGAGGTGGTTGAATGAAGGGCTCACTATTCTACATGCAGATGTGTAATGGCACAGTAGAAGAAAAAGCTGTACTTTGAACTTGAAACAAAATCTACAGAACTGTGAACAAACCACTCTATTTTGATGGTAAGCCTAACAACTTTCTTTGCTGAAATTTAATTAGCAGACAAATTTATTCCTTTTCAGAAAATCACTGCCACTGTAAAAGTAAGGTGTAAAGCTGATAAAGGCAGCATTACAGATATATATGTAGATTTCATTGTTCCCAAACATGTATGCATTAACGTTGCCCACTTGGCAACAGTTATATTTTTATAACTGGAATTTGAATGTGCTTAAGTGAATGTATTATTTTCACAGCTCTGGCTCACTTGAGTCAAAAAACTTCGTCAGAAGTTGACTACAGATGCTTCCTGAGAAAAACAAACAAACCAAAATTACTGAGGGGGGATATTTGCTTAGAGATCATCACAAATTTAATTGCTGCTGACATTCAGTTTGTTTGACCATGCTCCTTCTGGAGCAGGCTGATTCGAGGGGAATATTGCAGGCAGTGGCAAGGAAAAAGTGAATTAGCTGTGCTGATTCCCCAGGGAATCAGAGGAGAGTCTCTACCTGAAGCAAAATCTTTAACTGCCACTGAGCTCTCAGGGAGGTGGAGCAGGGTGAGAGCTTTGTGGAGGAGAGACACTCTTCCTTGTTTATCACTGACCAGGGCAAGGGAGTAAGGAATCCAGGGAAATAAAGATGCAGGACAATATTCCATCATGCAAACAAAAACCAGGAGGATGAAACACAGAGAATGGTGTGAGTATTCACAGCATTTAATTTTACTTAAATAACCTTTTAATAACTCAGGTTGATAAGGTTATTCAATTCAGGCTCACCCCAAAAGACTTTTATTGGACTGGACCCTGACTGGCAATGCACAATCTGCTACCTCCTGAATTTACTCCAAGGTTTTTTCAGCTGGCATCTTTGGCCCTCACTCATCCTCCATCACAATATATGAGCATTACAGATTGGTGCTAACTTTTCTTTTCTTGCATCAAACTATCTTGCACTGCTGAGAAGGCAAAGACAAAGGCAATCTAGAGACTAATGCAGCCATGATCTTCCTGGATGTTGAGGAAGATTTTTTTGTGGAGGTGTGTGCTTTTCCTGGTGCTATGTAACCTGGAGAGTCCTGAGAAAGTTTTGAATGAGCTAGAAAAGCTCCTTTCCACTCCCAGAAAGGCTTAGTTACAGCAGCATGACACTCAGTAAAAAAGGCTGTGGGAAATTTGTCCTGGATGAGACTCTTCCAGTAGAAGATGTATCGCCCCAGGTTTTCAGTGGTTTCACTCTTGGGGGCTACAGCTCTGATCTGCTTACCCAACCACCTGTGCAAATGCTCCCACCTCAGTGAAAATGAGCAAAATAAATCCAAATCTGATGTCTAAATTTGTTTTTTCAATTGACTTGGCTAACACAAGCAGCTCTGTGGGCAGCAATAGTGAAGCCATTTCTGTGACCTTCCAGCCTCTGTAAGCTGGGAAATCATGGAAAATGGTGAGCTCTACCCACAGTAATGGGCTGCAAGGAGCTGTGTGTCTCTGGCTCTAGCATCCCCACATACACAGACATGGGCTTTCTCTTAGAGAAGGGCTGCAGCTCTCTAAAGATACTCCAAGGTAGTCTGGAAGAGTTCAGAGTCCTATTTGTAAGAGTATGGTTCATATGTGTCTGAGTTCAGTGGACATCGAGCTGAACCAAAATCCAGCTGATTTTGATTCAAAGATGATGAGATTCTCCACAACACCACACTTCTAGAAAAAACAGCTATGTACTTGATGCTGCTCAGGCTCTGCTGTGACCCAATAGAGTTCAGAGAGGAGATAAAATACTGCTATGAAAGTAACAACTCATTAAGTGCCATGAGTTTGAAATTCAACAAGCTATCATTATGAAAGTGATTACAATATGGCTTAACAGACCTAGCAAAGAGCTGTTCTTTTTGCAATTTCAGGATAAAGAGATGCATTCATTGGCTCATTGCATGTTTAACAGTTTGCTCAATTTCACCTTTATCATTCCTAGGAAATAGGAACATACTGAGAATGTCTTTTTGCATGAAGAAAAACAACTTGAAAAGATAATTTCTATTGCTGTCTCTCTAACTATCTGTTAATTTAAGTCTTTAAAAGAAAATCATACACTGCCAGCACCAATCTAGACCTATATAACATATGAAGAAGAATTTGGCATTTTTAGAAGGTTTTTTAAATTATTATTATTTTTTAGCATTTTATTTCCCAAGATGAAAAATTAACTCTTAATAGTGGATTTTGCAGGAGCATTATTTCCAGATTTCCTGCTCAATGCCTCATGCTGTGACTCACAGTGTGCAGTTGTATAGGTCACATCAGACTCCTTCTTTAAGGAAAACATGATGTCACATGTGCAGACCAGTGGGATGTGTCAGAGCACATGAGGGGTCATGCCTGAAATGTGACAGAAATAATTCTCAAATTCATTTAAAATCTAGGGACAAACAGCGAAGTGCTAGACAAAGCTGTCGCATGATGTTAATAGTACTAATTCTTATGCTTTACTATAGCACCTTTAATCCTGAAATGGGAACAACTCTGAACAAAGTAATAATTTTCTGTTTTAGGCATGGTATAACAGGATTTTTTTTCTCTGAAGAAATAATGAGTGAAATTGAATCTCTGTTTAGTGACCTATGTAGATTTAGTCTAAAACATTAAAACTTGTGAGCTTATGAGACTCTTAGGTTTATGGTTTTCATTTCACTTGATGTCACGCCGTTTTTGATTCAATAATAAAATGAAAAGGAAAGTACCACCTGTGAATCTCTCTCCTTGAGATATTCAAAAGTTGCCTGGACACATTACTGGAACTGACTCTAAGTGGCCCTCCTGAGCAGGGGGGTTGGACCAAATGCCTTCCAGAGGTCCTTTCCAGCCTCAACCATTCTCTGCTTCTGTCGTATCAGCAGCAGTACACTGATCCACAGCTACAAACATATCCTGAATCTACCACTAAAGACACTTAGAATTTTTTTCAAGTTTAGACTCTTATTGATGACTATGAGCCCTGTGCAATTCTTGGGTCAGGTATTAAGTACCTGTTACTGTGGCTTCCCAAGCACTTCGAGCAATGTGCTTGCTTGCAGGTTGATTTTTTACAGAGTAGCACCAGTGAGAAGAAAAAGATTTGGCTTAAAATAGACTGACAATACCCATATTTAAATTATTCTCCCACTGAAACTATGAGCACATGTATATACATGCATATCATGAATTAATAAAAAATTTACTTTTATTTTCCTAGGCATAAACACATAGTTCTCCATAATATGCTTTATGCAATTGGTTGCTGTCATCATCTCAGTGAGACTTTATGGTTAATATTTAATCCCAAAGTTTCTTACAAATGAAAGGAATCCACTTTACAATACTGCATTCTGATAAATCTTTGACCAGATCTGCTCAAAAGTCTGGACAACATTTGTCTTTGCTTGAGTCCAGGCCTGCCCTGTTGTATGCATGCTATAGATTAGTTTCTCTATGTGGTAATGAACTGTTTCTAATTACTCATCTAGATAAACAACTGCAGCTCTTTTTTCTCTCAGTTGTGTTGCATTGAGACAATATTTTTTCCTCTTTACTTGCACTGTGACAACAAAATTATGTACTGTGCCCATGTCGTGAGTCTATCCAACAATATAGCATTATTGTCTTTATATTTAAAAATTTCACTCAGGATTTCTAAATATTCCTTAACACAGCAACTCTTAATGGGAACAGTTGTCAGATGAAAATTATCATCTCTAAGTTCTGTGCTTATTAGCATTTAGCGGCCTCTTTGGAGTAATTAATTGTCCTTTCCTATTGAAAATCTCCATTGTTTGGTAGAACTGCCAGGTTTTTTGAAGTGTGGGACCAAAATTAATTTGATCTTGTTGCCTAAAAAAAAAGTCTTTAATTTCCTGACTCTTCTGTGAGAACAAGTGTGGTTAAAAAGGGCTGATTGCTCTTTTCTAGCGCTGCCATTGGAGCTATGTTCAGGGAGATGCAAGTCATCATTTCTTCTTCTCCTAAGCTCTTCTAAAATGTCACTCTTGACATGTACTGTATATACACTGCAAAGTGTGCCCAGATCCCAGATCCAGGCTTTTATCCAAACCTCTGGTCTGGCCAAGTTTTTGGGGTTTATTGCACACAATCCTCGCACGTTCTTTGCTTCTGTTCTGGCACATTAGTTCAGAGAGAGTTTGGTGCAAAGGAGTTATAGAAACATATCCCAGAGTCCTTAATACCCCTTCACTAGAGCCACTCGAAGGACTAGCTCATGGGAGAACCTGTCTGCCTGTCAGCCACCTCAGCCTGAGCCTGCCTCTGGTGTGCCCCCGGCTGAACTGGGGCAGGCACGTGTTTCCCATGGGAGGTGACTGCCTTTACTGGGCTCCCAGCTGCCTCCTGCTGAGATGAGGAGGTGGCATTCTCGTTGTGTTTCACTCTCATGGCATCCAAGTTTGCTGAAGCTAAATCAGAAAAGGTGCAGAAAGGGAAAGCCAGGCTCTACAGGGGCCAGCAGACCGTGGCACAGCTGGTGGCAAGGCTGAGAATGAGAGTGGGACTGGTCTCTGCTTACCAGGCAGTGCACAGTAAGCACTGTGTGCTGCATTAAAATTATTTATGTGCTAACAAAATAGATGTGTTCATACAGCACAGGCTCAGTGGGAAACCACCTGGGCCCATGCCCAAGGAGCAGCAGCCAGAGCTGTACCCCAGTTTATAGGTGAGGAAGGACCAGTGCAGGCACATCTGGCCAGGAGGCAGGGAGTTCTTGGGCTACAGACTGAGTCACCAACAGCTTCCTGTCTGACCAGTCTGGCTACCATGGGCTTTGTGGTTTTATAAGGCCAGGTTACAGAGTCAAGAAAGGTTAAATCCCTTAAAAGTAGAATACATTCACTCCTTTTCAGAAGCACATCAGTCTTCGTGAATAACACTCCATCCCAAAACCTTGTTTCTGTTTGTTCCCTGCTCCTATCTATATTCAGAAGAAAGGGGAAGCTAGCTCCTTAAAATATTTATAAAGCATTTTGTGCAACTAGTCTAAGTTCTAAATTTAACTTTCCCCCTAAAGCCACAAGACACTTTTGGTAATAAATTAGCTCTTTTTTTTTCTATTTGGGAAGGAAAAAAAATTGTTTATTTTTAACAATTCAGTTCAGAGGAAAAATTATAGCATGGTGAATAGCAAGTAAATTAGCAATTCTCTCTATTATCCAAACCAGCAGGTCTTCTATTAACAAGGGCAATTTGTGGCCCCTGGATTATAAAATCTATCAGGCAGTTAATTTTTCTTTAATTTCAGGGAATTAAGTAATTATAAATGAGTCAAAAGCTGCATGTAGGACTTGCATTTACCTGTGCTGCATTGATTTAGCTGATTTAATACCACTTTCTTACTCTTTATGATTTATTTTTTGAAGCTGGGGTTGCTGATTTTGTGTAATTTATCCCAGATTAAGGACAGTTATTAAAGACTCTCTCCAACAAATCTGATGCAGACAGCACCTTCTTTCTTGCTTTAAGAAATGTGCTTAGACAGCCTGACAGTCAGCCAAATTAGGAACACAGGCTGGGAACTACTGTATCTCTTCTGTTTTGTCTGCAAAGTTAATGGAGGACTTTTGGTGTTTTAATCAAGTGTGTGTGTTGGAATATGGAACAGATAATGGGTCAGCAGGACAAGGTAGCTCAAATGAAACCTAAATACAGGAGTTAACATCCCTTTCTGAGTCTGGATTTTATTCAATTGTAGTAGAAATGTTTAAGTAGTACACAGCAGGGGCCACCATTGTGCACCAGGTGGGACATAAGAGAAAACATGTCCATATTTTGTCTTTCTACAAAAAGAGACATAATTGAATTTTTATTTACCAGTAGGTTTTGACTATCTGATGGACATACACAGGAAGCAGGAAACCTTGCATTTGTTTTCTTCTAGGTCTCTTGACTGCCCATGAATATTTGCTGCATGTCAGCCTCCAACTCTGTGATCCCTGTGAAGACAGGAGCAGCTACACGTGTACGTGCACCTAGAGCTCTTGCTCTGAGTGGGTGCTATTAAGTGGAGTCAGATTCAAACCAGTCAGTGCTGGGAAGACAAGAGTGTGAGCCAGGGAAAAGAGGAGCATGAAGAAATGGTACTACAGCCATTGGCTTTACCAGGTCCTGCAGCCCTAGAGGCACACGGAGCCCTGCAGAATTCAAAACTGGCTTGAATTGTACCATGGTCTAGGCCAGTTTCTTGGAGACAGAGGAAAACTGAATAAGTGTGAAAGCATGTTGGTAAGCTCTAGGGTAATTGAAGGTCTGTTTTATGACATAGGTGCAGGACTAGAACTCTTCTTCATGAATTCAAACAGCAGTCAACGGCACTGCTGGTTGTGTCGTTCTTCCTTTGAAGATTAAAAGAATTGGGTGGCTGAGATTAAAGTATACTTTTACTGTGTGAAGACATGCAATCCACCCACTCAAAGAATTAGATGAGTCATTCAAAAATTCAGTGCATCCATACATTGCTTTTTAAACACAAACAAATTCTGAATTAACCATGGCAGTGAGTTCAAAAAGACTCTAAGTGGGCACACACTTATGAGCATTTGGTTGAAAACATTTATGGTGAAGCTGACTCGGTACCATCAAGGGCAAAAAAATTATGAAGATGGGTGTGAAAATGGAGAATGAAGATGAGTTAATGAAGATGATTGGAAAATAGGTTTGAAGATTTAAAGCCAGAAAACTTCTTTAGATCATCTAGCCTGAAACCTTTGTCATCACATGCAGGTGCAGGACATGCAGATCATCATCACCTCTAGGTTGAATTCAGCAATATGTTTAATGAAAGACCTCTCAGAAATACACTGAGTCCTGCTTTGAAAGCACTTGAGAATTGGAGAGCCTTGACTAGTCAGTCTAGGACCATGGAGGCCTGGTTTCATGGTAAGAATTTCTCTGCTGTGACTGGGAGTTGTGTGGCCCATGTTTTCCTCCTGTGTCAACTTTCAGCAAGGTGAGCAGATGTGGGTATAGTGTATGCAGTACTGCTAGTTCCTAAACACACTTAGTGAACACCATCCCAGGGGCTACATACCCTCCACAAAGTGTCTAAATCAGTATGTTCAAAATCCTAAATCAGTATGTTCAAAATCCTGTGCTCAAGCTTTTAGTCTAATAAATGTCAGCAGCCTGTTGTCTCTGTGATGAGATACAGATGTTGATTTGGAGACCTTTACTACCCTGTTCTCTTTAAGGCACTGCATACATTGTACTGCCTGGGCCTCATCTGGAAAAGAAGAAATTTGGTTGCACGTGTGCCAGTGTTTCTTCAGTTCTGCTGCCTTATCCTTGGGATGGCACACATTGCAGGTGATATAATGTTTTCTTCCAGACCTCAGGAGCAGACTTGTTAGTCACTGGAGAACTCAGCACAACTCAATTAAATTTCTTCCACTACTTAATTGACATTTAGTCAGCTGGGAAGCAAACAACACCAACAGAAAACAGTCCTTCCCTCCAGTTAAGATCTTATGAAACTTCATTACATTCCAACTGGCCAAATGTGAGGAAGAAATGAGGGAAATCTAATTAGACATTGCATGGCCTCTCCTTCAAGATTAAATGTAATGAATTTGTGGTTACAGCTTCCCTTGAGGATCCTCCTACTCATGTCAGGCACGCAGAAGTGTTAAAACATCTGTGACAGAATGGTGCAAAACATAATATGTAATCTGTGTCACAAGATTGGGGTTAAGAGGGCTATGTGTCTGCTGAAGGCTTGAGGCTCTGAGCATCTGTGATAAACTCAATCTCTGAAAGTGAGATGGGCAGGGACAGCCATTGCCACAGTGATGTGAGGCACGCCTCAGCTTTGGATGTTGTGGGAGACTGGTCTCGAGAGCAGCACAGGACACTGTGACCATCTTTGGGAACACCATCTTCTTACAAACAGTTTCCAGCACTTAGCAAATAACACCATGGTTTGAGCCGTTGTGGTTTATTTCCTAACAATCCCTGAAATCATGCAAACATAAAAAACATACAGTTGTCAGGATCCTGCTGCCTCTTAGCCAAAGTACTATGATGTTGGGACACAAAATGTATGAAATCTCCCTTTCCTCCAGAACACAGAGAGGGAGTTAATCAAGAAACAATAGATGAAACTTGACTCCAAAAGACTTTTAATACTCTCTCAGGGGTGTTTGTCTTAAGCATTGTAGAGAAACTTGGTCTAGTGCAAGTTTCTTTCTGGTAGTCTGTGGACTGATCTCTAGCCTTTTGTAACCTACCAGAGGTGGGTTGCAAAATGGATGCTAACAACTATTAAAAAGAAATGAGTGCACACTCGTTTGTTGGGAATGCAACACGAGGAAGGAGGACAAAAAAGCTTTCACCTAGTTTTCACCACACCTAAATCTCATGTGGTGTCATTGCACAAGATGGTCCACGGATTTTAAGTTTATTTTATTTTTCAAAAGAGTTGACTGGTTCTTGTTAAATAAGTTTGAAGAAGGTTGCACTAAATGAAAATGCAACACAGGCAATGCAAATCTGGTTTTAAAAATCTTGTTCAGAGAGGTGTTATGATTACCTTTCCAAATGAGGAGATGCATTTAAGAACTTATAACTTGATATTAAATATTTCATTAGTGGTTTGGATGATGGAATAGAGAATATACCTGTTAAACCTGCATATGACTCCTATCTGGGAGGGGCAGCATGAACGACAAAAGATTGAAGTGTTCTTAACAAAAATTTTTAAAAAGCCCCACACTGGGCTAAAAAGCTACAGCCCAATAAGCAAAATTTTATTTTTAGGAAGAAAAAGATACAAACCTAAAATGAGAGTCTTCAGTAGACATGTGTCTACTAAAAGAAGCCTAGGAATTGCAACAGATCTCTATGGAACTTGTGTGACTTTTTTGGATTAAAAAAAGCAGATAACATGCTGGGATGTATGACAGGGAGTGTTCTACTCACTCATGATAAGGCATCATTTTAGACTTGAGTCCAGTCTTGTGTCCACCTTCCCATGAGAGAGATGTAGAGTCTAGAGGAGAATAGTATGGGGGATGCAGTCCTAGGAAACAAAGTGTGTGTGGGTAGATGAAAGCAACCTAGAGGGGTTAATACAAAGAAAACCGAATGAAACACAGTCACAGTCTGCAGGTAATGTTTTGATAGGATGAAAACTCATGGGCCATGTTGATGTTGTGGTTAGGTCTTAGGAAACCTCGGCGATGGTAAGGAAAGATTAATGTGAGATGCTGCAGAGTCTCTGATCCTTCCTTGATGCAAGACCATGGTGTGGTGTTTCTCAGTCAGGACCATCAGACAGGTGATGTGTGTGGATGCACAGCTGCCAGCTGCATGGGTGGCCAACCCACCTTCTGCTCCACCACAGTCAACAAGGGATAATTTGTGGTGTACTTAGTATCTTCTACCTTCCATTTTCACTTGGATTGAGCTTCCAGTATCCAAGGTGCTGAGTTTTCCATCTCACACTTCCACTACTTGCCTCTATTTTAACTGCTAATAATCTGCTTGAGAACACTTTTCTGTACAAGTTATGGTTTCATACAAAACTCAGTTTCTGAGGCTGAATTAGCAGCAGCAGCAGGGGAAAAAAAATCTATCTTTCACCACACGGTTTAGAAAGCACAGAAAGAGAAGGCCTTTACCATTCAGATGTTAGAGAACATAGTAAGCATTACTGACAAAACTGAGGTTCACAGTGCCTGTAAAGCAGGTAGGGCTGCTGAGTATGTAGGAATCAATGATGGAGCCAAGTTGCACTATGCAGAAAGTAGAATTTAGGAGTAGTCCCTTGAGATAAGTACATTTATGGTGGTGTAAGCCAGGTCTGGCTGAGGGGAAAAACACGCCCAAAGAAACTTGACTCATATTATCATAACTTCAGCTTCAGCCCCAATGGTCATCAGCTTCTCACACTGATATTGATTAAACTCTTGTCACATGAAGTATTGATTTCAACTGAATTATTTCTCTTCAGACAATTAGAAGGAGGCAATCTGTCCCTATGAGCGTAGAAGGTCTATGTGTCCTTTGGAAAATATATAGAGGTAGCCTGCCCTTCCAGCATTGATTATTGTTTCAATACATGCAGGAACAGGAAAGCATTATGCATGTGCATTTCCCAATGGCTAGTTTCAGCACTAAAGGGAGAAGTAACATTTGCATTCCTTAAAGAACTGATTGAGATTCTAAAAACAGATTGGAAACTTAATGGTAAGAAAGGCACAGCTTGAAAGTCTTTACTTTTTGGCATGAAAGTGTGGACCAGATTGACACAATCTGTGACGTAGTTTCTAATGAAGCATTTGTAATGAGACATTTAAAGCAACTCAAGAGGCCTCTCTATCCTGTTAAGGAAAGAACACAAGGAGCACATATTTGAAATTCATTCAGCAGTGAATACATAAGCTGATCTTGACATGAATTTAGAGTAGGATTCAATTGTAGATAGGTGCTTGGGGAAGAAGTTCCTTGTAGAAAAAAAGAGAAGAAAAGAAGAGAGAGAGATATATAAATTAAGAGCTAAAACAGTTGGAGGAAACTCTTGGGAAAATTACCAAGAAGAGAGAGAGAGAGAGGGGTTTCTGCTTATTGAACTGTTGAATCATGGAACTGATTTCAGTTGGAAAACTTTGTGCTGAAATTTCATGTAGAGACAAATTCGGTTTTCTTAGTAGGTAGGTGGGAAGAGTGAGACCTGATTTCTGTTTCTCATTCACACCTTGTTTACCCCAGGCAGGGAGGTATCTTTCATGCTCACTAACACACTGTAACAAGCCCTTTTTAAACTTCTGATGTAGCTGGGGTGAGTATGATCTATAGATTTTTTTCCTTGGTGTTTAAATGTTTATTAATTAGGCAACTCAAAGCATCTCCCTAGGTCTGACCTTGACCCACTAACATCTGTTAAAATCATAGCTTACCTTATTTTCCTGCTGAAAAACACCTGTTTCCCTACAGAACATCAAAACAAATGAATGGCTGTGCTCTAGCGATCTGACCTTGATTCTGTAGTTCTGTTTTCTGATCCTAAAATATTGTTATTCCTTGCTTCCTTTGCTAATTAGTTAGGGATTAATTTTCTACCTAATCTGCTTCTGTAGCTTTTTGAATATAAAGTGTTTATAAGTGCCAAATATTGCTGTTACTGCTGATTAGGTTATTAGGTAATAATCAGTAGCTGAAATAGGACTTCCCGGAATGAGAAGCAAGCATGGCACTCTTCCATCTCCTTTCCCATCTGTGGAACGGCTGACTCGCTCTGAAGCACCCACACAACACTCTTGTGAGCACCTTGCTGAGGTGTCTATGGCTAAGAGACACAGATTAATTCACAGATGCACTTTAATACCCCATCACAAAAGTAACTTTTGGATGCTGTAGCAGCTATGGCTTTCAGTGACATGAGTGGCATGTTCCACTCCACAGCCGTGCTTTAGGACCATAATCCAGACATGTGAGAGCCCAAAAAGACTAATGCTTTGGTTCACATGGCCTGACTTTTGACCCAGTTTCTGTGTCTAACATTTCCTCTTGGCTGGCTGTAGGCCTTCACATTAGCACCTTGTAGAGGTGCTAATTGAAAACACCAGGCAGGAGGAATTAGGTGGAAGCTGGGCTGAGTGAACTTGGGCATGGGCTGTCTCCTTCAGCACGTGAACGTCAAAGAAATGTCTAATTACAAAAGCTGTCACCTTCCTCAGTAGTGATGGGCTGACAACTAGCATGGGCACGAGGGAAATTCTTGTTCTGGATACATTTTTGGATTGATTTTGCTGTTAGGATCTAAGTCAGGAAGGCATTCCCAACTGTACCCTTCAAGAATGGGTCTGCAACATCCTTTATGTCTGGGCTGATGTTACTCTGCTGAGCTGTGTGAGAGAAGGAGCTGGCTTTATGTTGTCAAGTGTAATAAACCCAAATGTTGGTATGAATTTGCTAACAAATGAAGGTAATTGGGCTCTTTAGGAGGGAATGAGATGACAGCTTTTACTGTACTTCAAATATCAGTCCCAATTACTGTAAATACGATCACGATGCAAAACATTAATTAGGAAAATCTGAACTGTTTGAAAAGTGGAGTCCCATATGAATGATTAACTAGATGCAAAATATTGTGCCTGATTAGAGGCATTCTACAGAGACATCCATCTGTGAGCTCAGAAAAACCTGGTAGAAGGCAAGGAGAGATAACAGCACTGAGGAACTGGCATGGCTGAGATGAACCTAGGAAGAGACAGTGTCACGTGTATCTCACATAGGGTCACAGGCTTTCTGGGACAGGAACATCTATTTACCCTCTATTCTTCACTGTAAGCATCTTCAGAAATAATATTTCAGGTTTAAATAAGTCAGGCACTGAAACAGTACATGGCTTGCTCACAGTCACTGAGGACAACAGGACCAGAGAGGAAATGAGCATGGGTCTTCTAAGTCTTAGCTTTAACCTAGGTCTTATTCCTTACACAAGAGTGGAAGTGGCTGTCCACAAAAAGATGGGAAATA
>VZTT01017496.1:25608-42743 GCA_013400855.1 Buphagus erythrorhynchus | reverse complement strand
TTTTTTACAATGAGGGTGGTAAAACTGGAACAGGTTGCCCTGAGAGATGATAGATGCCCCCTCCCTGGAAACCTTCAGGATCAGTTTGGATGGGGCTCTGATTGAGTGGAAGGTGTCCCTGCTTACTGTGAGGGGGTTGGTGACCTTTAAAGGTCCCTTCCAACCCAAACTATTCTGTGATTCTATGATTATGAAGGAAACCCTGGCTCACAGCAACCACACACGGTGGATGTTTTGCAATTGAATGAGGGTTTCAGTTCCTGAAAATTTAGACTCCGGCTGAATGAATTTATTTCATTACCTTCTTCTCCAACAGGAGAACAGTGGCTTGGCCGTTGAAAAGAACATAGATACAGAAGTTTCCTCAAATCTCTTCTGTCTGGATGCTGGAAAATGCCACAACAGCTCAGCTGTGCTCAGATATATTTCTCTTTAATTTTCTAGTAGTGCTCAGATCCATTACCCCAGCTGCCTGGCTCCCCCATGCTTGTGATATGGCTACAACGTCAGAGCAAAATGCACAAAATCTTGCTGCTGACACCAATGGCTGATGACAGGCCTGGTGCTGCACATGGTAAGATCAAGGCAGGGTCCCTTGTGTTAGTGGAGTGCTTGAAGGCTGAAGCCATTGCTGGCCCAGTGATCTTTCCCATAGGGACATCCCAGCTGGGTCTCATCTGCTTCTGGCCTTTTGTGGACAGTTCTTCATAGACTTCCTGGAGCAAGCCTGCCAACAGCCATCCATAATATGGTTACAGCATTGTGGCTCCCCTCTGTGCCCCTCTCCCTTCCCCAAGTTAAGGGTCAGTCCAGAGCTCTAACCTCATGGGATAGAGAGGTTCCTGGGGAGAGGCACTGTGGAATTCCCTGCCTGCCCTTCCCTGAAGGTCCACCCTGGTTTCCTCTACTTCCCCTTGGCAAGTGGTGTGCCCAGTCCCTCCCCTTCCCTGGCTCAGCACCTCTGTTTTGTTCCCTGCAGCCATACCCTGCTGTCCATCGTGTCTTTGTGTGTCCATATCTCTGCCACTCTGAACTGAAGCGAGCCTAGCTATCTCAGTGGCTTGTTCCAGATGCATGCCAGATGCAAACCCAAATCCTTGTCCTTGCCTCAGTCTGCACCAAGGACAGACAGACAAATTATGTACTCAGGTAACCAGCAAAATACAACGCATGGCCAAATGTACCCAGACACCAAGACAACCAGGAATACCATTGTCCAGCACTCCTGGGACATGCCTGTTTGATGGATTTCCTTGCTGCTCCCAATAACTGTGAGATTAGTTCCTGCAGCATTATCATTAACAGCATAGAGAGCTCATGCACATCCCTGTGCAGCCTTCTCCAGTCCTCATTTGAGAGCAAGAACAGCAGATGACAAGCCTTGTGAGGTAAATATAAAGGTCAGCTGTTGCCTCCCTGGATGAGGGCTGTCAGGAGGAGAGAGCAAAGCACTTTCCTGCCTGCATGCTTCTCACAGCTCCTGCAAGTGCTTTCCCTGCTCAGAAGAAAAGAGCAATGTGTTGTCCAAGAGGGTATGGGAGCAGCTCCTCCCCGTGTTACCCTCTCTGGTGGGAATATCTCCCTGAACAGGAAGGGCTTTGGGTGAAGAGAAGGCTCTGGCTGGGGCAGCAGGTCCATGCTTGGGATTCCTGAGCAGTGCGCACTGACCCTGCTCAACTGGGCGTCAGCTTTTGGGATGAAAACCATCCCTGCAAATCCACCCGTGTGTGAGGTGCTGGGAAGGGCTGTGTTCCTCCCAGACATGGTGGAACTGAGAGGATATTCCTGAGGAATTTTCCCTTCTGCTGGGACCTCCAAACCCATAAATTTATGTCTTGTGAGCAGACATCTAGGATCAAGAGTATGAATATGAAGTCGCGAATGAGAATAGTCCTCTGGTTGAGCTAATGAACTTGGTCTCACATAATGCAAGATTCACTCCTGCTTCTTACACAATTCCTTGACAGATACCTGATAAATTTCTTCACCCTCTAATGCTGCTTTCCCCACTGGAAAGTTTGGGAAATTAAGGTGCTTTCCTCTCTCTCTCACAGGACTGTAGGAAAATCTGGTACAAGTTATAGGTCAAGCTCTGCTGTAAGATTGAGGAGCACCACAGAAAATCTCTGTGACGGGAGCATGTGACTTCCTTCCTACAGCAAGGTGATTGAAAAATGAAAGAGAAATTAAAAGTGAAGGAGAGAATTTTGAAGACTTCTGGGGTCAGAAGCAAGGGCAGATAGCTGAAATCCTTATCAGTTTCATTCTTCATCCTGATCTGTAACATACTTTTTTGTATTTGATTGATTTCTTCTGATTGATTTTTATAACTCACTCTAATTGAGGTTCCCTATGATTATTCTAGTAAATTCAGTCTGCTGAGGAATAATAGGCAAATGTGTTTTTTCCCCTAAGTGACTTATCACCTTCAGGCATAGTAAGATGCCCTGAATTTTTCTTTTCTTTTTCTCTCAGTTGTCTTAGAATCCATAATATTTTTAACTATCAGATATAGATTTCTTTGTATCAAGACTACCACAAGGTGAAATGGAACTGTGATATACACATGTGTCAGTGTATGATTGCTGGCATCTCAGAGTGGTTGAGATGAGCTGAGTTCACCTGAAATAGTCAGACTGTAAGATCATGTGTCTGATCACAGGGATCTAGAATTATGGGGATCACATGAAGGGGTACTGTGAGATGTGGAAATGTTTGCTGAACTCACCAATGCAAAAAATCCTTACTGCCTTCTGACAAAATGGTAATGAAATATTTCACTGTGGTAGAAAGTTGATCTACATCAAGTGTGTGTCCTTCCCTGTTTGTTGTTGGACATCTTCAAAAATACTTGGGGTAAGAGCCATACTCTCAGTTTAACATCATCCCCTCTGTATTACCATAGTTAGAACTGTGTGATCTCTCTGCTGTAGTCAGTCAGTGAGGAGGGATTCTTCTCTCCTCACGTGGCTGTCTAAGAATTCAGTGACCAGGCAGAGGTGGTTGTCTGCACTCCCTTTATAGACAAGGGAACAAGGTGAACATCTCCAGAAACCCAAAGGTGCTCTATTGCGGTGGAGTGCATCATGCTCTGGGCATGCTTTTGCTTTCCCTTAGCTACCTCAGAGTAGCTGTAATTGCTTTTCAGTAGGTGCCTGAGTTTGAGATCACCAAGGCTAAAGGGCAAGAGCACTCAAGCCAAGTCAGAGGAGAGGAAATGGGCCTCAATAGTGCTTTTTATTTCTAAATAATGTTATTTTGTGATTCACTAAAATTTCTGTTTCCTCCTGATGTTTGCAGAGTGAGTCAAATATGAACACTTTTCTTACGAAGGGTATGCTAATCTCAAACTATATCACTAAACAAAAATCTCTAATCCAGATATACCTGATATCCTCTTCGTCTTCCTTTTCCACCACTTTGGTGAGAAGCCAAGATTTCTTCTGTTGCAATCTCCTTCAGGAGTGACAGCTGACATTTCACTCAGAGTCTAGTGTCTCTGGAGAAAGGACTTTTATATTCCTAGGCAGTCAGTTCTGCATTTGAAGTGCTGAGGGAAGTATTTCTTGGTTTATGTATCTGTGATATTTTATATTCCTCATTATCAAGACATCTGACTGTCTCACGGTGTTTCCTGCATTGCTGCAAGCCCTCTCACAGATCACTCGGGATCTATGAGGAAAGTGGGGTAATAAGACCATGTTGGCTTAGAAAAAAGCTTGTGTGAGACACTGCAGACCATGCTCAGAGCCAGGGGAGGAAAAAAATGGAGGAGAAGAAACTGGCAGGTTGTACAGCTCTTGTGAAAACTTGAGGACCCCTGTCTGCTTCTATGTTGCATTTGCTATACCTGTATTTTTTCAAGGGACAAAACTGTCTGCCTAAAGAGACCTAAGTAATATTGTAAATTATTAAAAACATAACATAACCTGTGCCGTTTCTCACTGGCATCAATCTTTTGGAGAAATGCAGCTCTGTCTTATCCAGATCTCACCCCTAACATAAAAAAAATATTATTTGGATCAAATTCTTCTTTCTTTGCATTTATGGTCACATTATTTTAAGAGGTTTTTTGTGTTTTTAAAGAGTATGTCAAACCCAAAAATGGAGACACTGTGATAAAACCCACCCCAGAGCACATCTGAAGGGTTTGACTTTAATAAGTACCTCTTACATTTTCCATCAATTGATTGAACTTAGCTCCTGTTTCTTTGAACCTCTTGTTCTCACTGAAAGCCATGCTGACATGCTTTAAAAGCATACAAATAACTGCTGCTGTGACTAGCTACACAATATATTCTGTTCTGTAATACACATTTCAGTTCATGAATGCCTGAGCAAAAAGTGGTAATGAAGAGCTAAATCTCTGGTACTACTACTTGTTTTTCCATTTGTTTCTTCATGATGCACAAGATCTGATTCTTTGGCAGTTCGCCAAAAGCATCTGAGGCTGCAGCTAGGTGTAACTAAAATTGAAGTTTAGAGCATTACTAAGGAGATGCTCAGAATTGGGCTCTGGCCAACCTCATACATTAAGTGGTTTTAACTTTGTTATTTTATTAACGAAATGGAGTTCAGATTTATCACTTGCTTCACATCAATAACATGTGACCGTGTGTTCTGTCCCAACTCCTCACTACGATGGGAGATACTCCAGTGCCTCACCCCAGGAGTTTATTTTCTAGGCAAGATAAAACCAGTAGGTTTTCTGTAAAGTTCTCCAGTTTAAAGGGAAGGATATGATTGATGTTTCAACTGAGGCAGTGGAGAAGGAGGACTGAGAGGCATTGGCAAAGATGATGGGATGCAAAAATGGAAGAACACACCTTACACATGGAAAGGATGTTGGGAAGAAGTTATTTCCATAGGCAGCACTTCCTCTTGAAGACATCAGAGGGCAAGAAATCCAGGTGAAAACATTGATGTAATATGGTCTGGAGCCTGAAGACATACTGATCATGGGAGAACACTTCGAAAAAAGCTCCACTAAGAGGCTAAGGCTGGAGGGGAGAGCCTTAGCTGGGGGCAAACGGGGAAAGCATGTGCTTTTACATGGCCATGGCGTTGAAGAGGTGGGGAAAATCAGCTAGTGGAGCCGAGATGGGGAAAAAAGAGCAGTTATTGCCTCCACGCAAACAGCGGGGAAGCAAAGGAGAGGAGCGGGACCCAGACCGCGGGAGGGGTGCCGGCAGAGCGGAGCCGGGACAGGGAGAAGCAGGCGGCGCTGCCGGCGGTGGCAGGGCAGGAGGAGCGGAGCGCCCCTCGGGAGACGCTCCCTGCCCCGGCAGATGCTCCCAGCCTGTCCTGGCGGCTGTCTCGCCCTTCCCCGCCACCCCCGGGGCCTTTCCGCCCCCTCTCCCGCCGGCAGGGTCCCTGGCAGCCCCGGTGCCAGCGCTGCCGCGGGTCCGTCCCGGCGCTGGCACCTGCTCTGCCCCTTCCCCGCGGGCTCGGCTGCGCCCCTGCCGCTCTGCAGGGCGAGCGCTGCCCCGGCCCGGGCCGGCCCCGGCAGCCGAGCACAGACGGGACCCACCCAGAACAGGAGCCCTGCGGAGCCTCCTGCGCCCACCCGCCGCAGCCGCCCCGTGCGGGGGGGCTCGCAGGCGGCGGAGGCCGGGGGGCCGGGAAAGACAGGGGATGGAGAAGGAGATTGCCCGAGACAGCAGCTCCGGCCCCGCTCGGGTCGGGTCCCTCCCCGCGGGCCGGCCCGTGAGTGGAAAGTTTCCCCGGAGTGACCTCTCATAGTACGCGCCCGCTAGGAAATCTCATTCAAGTATTTTTGTCAATGGGGTGGGGGGGGCATCCTGCTCCCCGGCCCCCGGCCCGGCTGACGTCACTGCAGAGGCGATAAATATCTGTTGATATAATTGGACGTGAGATTTGGGGTTGCGATAGCGAAACTCGGCCCATCGCCGCTCCGACGGGCCCCCATGATTTATTCAGCAGTGGATCGGGGCACGCAATCGGGCTGTCAGGAGAGCGTCAGCTTATTAGGCAAGTTCTGCGTGATTCCAGGAGAGGGTCTAAGCTATAAAAATCCCGCGCCCCGGCTCTGATTAGTACCAAATCTGATCCCAAGTTCGCCAGGAGCCGGCTCCGAGGGAGAGCGAGAGGAAGGGACGCCGGGCACCGCCGAGTCCCGCCGCCGCCCGCCCTGCCCTACCGCCGCCACCGCCGCCCCAGGTAGGTGCGGAGCCGCGCCCGGGCGCGCAGCGGGTGCGCTGCCCTGCGCTGAGCGGGGCTGAGCGCAGCGTCCCGCGGGATACGGGGAACTGTCCTGGCCGGGCAGGGAGCGGGATGGTGAGGAACGGGCGCTCGAACCCCACACCTCGTGGGAAGAACCGCCCCGCCACACGCACCCCACGTTCCCCCTCGCCCCGGGTGGTGAAGAGGCGCGGGTCGCGCACACGCGTGGGCTCTCCGCAGGGGCTCAGCCCAGCCTGGTCCCCGGGAGCCGCTGCCGGCGCAGCCCGGAGCCGCCCCGCGGGGCTCTTCCACGGGGCTCTTCCATGGGGCTGTTCTGTGGGGTTGTTCTGCGGGGAGCGGCCGCCTCGACGGCGCGGGGGACGGGCCGGGGTGAGCGCGGCCAGGGGTGGTGTGCGGAGCGCGGAGGGGCGCGGAGGGCAGCGGAGCTTCGCGTTTCAGCACCGGGACAGCGGCGGCGGGGACGCCCCCTCCCCGGCAGCGCGCTGCCCTCCCCGCACCCGCGGCTCGGCTTTGTAACCCAACCCATGTCCCCCGTCTGCCCCCGCAGGTTTGGCCCCGATCATGAAGATCCCGCTGCTGGTCTCCACGGGAATCCTGCTGGTCGCCCTCCTGCCCTGCCAGGAGTGCAGAGCTCTCAGCAAAAGCCCGGCACCCGCCCCTGGGGCTCTGCACCAGCCAGATTTCTTCCAGCAGCAGCAGCAACAGCAGCAGCAGCAGCATCAGCAAACTCTGCCCGTCCTGCTCCGCATGGGAGAAGAGTATTTCCTGCGCCTGGGCAGCCTTCACAAGAGACCCGTTGGCTCTTTCTCCGCCTCCTCCAGCAGCACCAGCCACCTACAGCCCGAAGCCTCCGCCAGCAACTTTTTCCGGGCGGCGGTTCAACAGCTGCAGCAGCTGCCCGAGCGCTCGCCGGGGAACCGAGAGGACGGCGAAGCCGAGGGTGAGGCCGTGGAGAGGGAGAAGCGATCCGAGGAGCCCCCTATTTCTCTGGATCTGACTTTCCACCTCCTGCGAGAAGTCTTGGAGATGGCCCGAGCCGAGCAGTTAGCGCAGCAAGCTCACAGCAACAGGAAACTGATGGAGATAATCGGGAAGTGAAACGGCCCCTCCCCGCCTTGCCAAAGAGATTCCGCAGTTAGCACAAGAATAATTACACCGTCCGATGTACCATAGTGCTGCTCTGATGTCATCTCTTTATTTTTATATAGCTTTAAACCTAGAAGGGCGTACTCCGAACAGCCTCTGTCCCTTGACTAGCATGCACAACCGTGTACCAAGTGCAGAAACACGAGTGTCGTTCGTAACCTCCCCTACCTTTATTTATTTCTCCATTTCCCAGTTACTCTAGTGCCATCGCTACGTAGGGATGAGTGAGCATTGGAAGAAATGGTGCCAAGAAGACAGAAAACTTTTCTGCTGGGGGCAGGGAGGTGGGAGGGGGAATCTCTGTAGGCTACTTTCAATCCACTTTCTTTTCCTGTAAACATTTTCACAATAAAACATCTTTTCAGCGCTCGGTCGATTTGGTTGTGTAAGAGAATGTTTAATATTTATATTTTTAATAAAAGCTGCAAAGTAAAGATGACTTGATAGACTTTCTTGCCTAGACGCCTGAGGGCTGCTCCGCCTCCCTCAGCGCTTACCGGGGCGTGGGGGGACACCTGCGGCCGTGGACACCCAGAGCCGCGGGGAGCCCTGTATCTCCCCCGGGGATGTTTCCCCCCGCCCCGGGGGAGCCCCGTCCCCGCGGGCTCTCCCGCAGGTGCGCCCCGACGCCGCCGGCCCCGGACGGGGCTGCCCCCGCCGCCGCCCTCGGGCAGGCTGCTCCCGGGAACGGGGTGTCGAAGGGTGCCTCGGAGCTGCCGAATGCCGAATGCCACCTCTGCAGCCCTCCGAGGGAGCTCCCTGGCTCCTGCCGCTGTGGCCGGGATCGGGCAGCCTCCTCCCGCCGGGGAGCAGCGATGGGAAAGCGGTGAGGCGCTCCCGCATCTCTTTTGCGTTTTCGCATCCTCCCCGCACCCCTAAAGGACAGGTTCCTCCCTGCTTCGGCTTCCCCCGTCCCGACGGCGGTGCCCAAGCGGGGTCCCTCCCAGGGGCTTCCAGGGAGGCTGCAGTGGATGTGGAGAAACTTCCCGGGAGGAGCTGGGGGAAATCTCCAGGACGACTGAGAGAAAATAGTAAATCCCTCATCCCGAACCAAATCCCAGGGAAGAGCTGCTGCAGCAGCCGGAGGCGATGCGGTGGCGGTGCTGGGCGGCGCTCGTTCTGGGCTGAGCGAGTTCCACAGCTTTGCGCGGAGCTCGCCTGCGCAGCCCTCCAAAACTCTCGCAGCGGAGTTTTCCAGGGAACGCTCTCCAGGGAAAGCAGATACCAGCGAGGGCTGATGTCACTCGGGCTGGTAGCAACGGGTGTCCAGACAGGGCCTGACCCCACACAGCCTGCTCACCAGCCTGCACTGCCAGCTCACCAGTCCTGCTGGGGCACAGCGCAGCCTGATGGCCCCACACAGGCCCCTGCCAAAACACTGCGCTGAGGGCCTGGCTCGGGGATTTGGGAAAGATCCACATGTAACCCTAGTGCAGAGCTTGACACCTGGTCCCCTATGGCACCAAGCGCTCCCGGCAGCCTGCCAATCTCTCTTAAACACTACTGAGTGTTGACACCCTACTCCCAGTGACAAAAATCACAGAGTGCTGCCTTCAGTACAACTTGTAGAGCCTCTTTTGAGACACAAATTTGATTTCATTTGATGGCTCAACATCTGCAATGCACACAGAACAGGACAGTCAGCATCTGCCTTTTCTACAGTACAGCAGAGGGGCTTCAAATGAAACCTTGAGTGAGTACCTGTGACCACCTTATTGCACTCTGGTTTCATATAAGAACATCCCCTTTTGCACACACACCAGTGGCTGAGAAGACAAGGACACGGGTTACAGCTGGACAGACTGGGCAGCACCTCAGCAACTGCCCCACACACTCAGAGCTGTGTGGGGACGTTGGCCAGGGCTTTTGATATGTGCATCTTCCTCACTCCTGCCACTGGGAATCTTCCTTACAAATAATATGTTTCTTCAAGCGTCATCTGTTGTGGTTTAGTAGGAAGAACAAGTGCAAAGGAAGGAATGGCAGCTTCCTTCTTGCCTCCCGTGTTCAGCTCCACAGCCTGGGAGGCACCAGTACTGTTAGACACAACCCTGACTTGGGGCTGCCAAGGACATGATAGTGTCACTGAAGTCACCAGCACTGACAAGCGGGCACACAGGAGGATACTGAGGAGAAACACTGTTTTGGCAAAGGATGCTACTAGAGAATATCATACCAGCATTTTAGCTAAGAACATTGGTGAAGTGTTTACACCTACGTGGGGACGTGCCATCAAGTGAGTTATAAAACACTAACAGTGCTCAGCCTAAAGCTGTAGTGATGCTTCTTCCGCCTCGGAATCAAGAAATTATTGGAAAACACTCTGACTGCAATACATATAGTAATCTGTCCCCATGCTCCCCCCCCCTCTCAGGTCTGTCAATTCAAGGGTATGATGTGGAGGTCAGTTGAGTTCCTAGGAACGAAACCTGCTTGGATGTCCCTTCCCAGGCCAGTTTCTTTGCTGACTGCAGGCAGGCTGCCTGCACTCACGGTCCTTCTGAGGAGAAGCACACCAGAAGCCAGCCAGAGTGAGTCATCATTCATTCAGTGAGTTCAACCAGGAGAAGGAGAAGACATGACGAGCCGGCTCGTCACCCCTCTCACTGCTCACAGGAGCTTCCTCCACTCGTCCTTCAGGGTATGGCTCAGAACCAGGCTGCAAAGGAAGGAAAGGTTGATAAATGGAAGAGGAAAATATAATTGCATAAAAATCCGTAAGATTTCACAACATGCAGGGAAACAGAATGAACTGGGAAAGAAAGGAAAAGGCAAGGACCTAGGAAATTTGGGAAGCTAAGACAAGACTTCTAACACCAAAGAAGTCACAGGGACTTCTGCAATGACCAGTGTCTGAGGAAGGATTAGGCTGGGTGAGTGTGTTGCATCTGTGCAAAGGGCTTAGTCCTGATTTGGACCTCTGGAATATTATTGCACTGAAGGTGATAAATGCCTGTTCAGAAGTGATCCTGAGCCAGCTTGGCTTCTGTAGCTGGGCCTCCAGATTGATGTGAACCAGAGCCAAATGTTATTGCCAGTGCATTGCCACTCAAAATGATACTTGTTCTGCTGTTATGAAATCTGCCTTGGAAGTGTTTTCTTTTCTTTTTTTTCTTTTCCTTTTAAGTCTTCTAATATTTATTTCACTTCAATTTAACTCAGATACTACAGAGATACAAACTTCAGTTTATATCCCTCTTTTTTTTTTTGCATAGGTATCCTACACTTACAGTAGAAAAAGGAATCTGGACATGTATACTGTAGCTGCCAGTAAAAGGAATTTCTAAAATTAGTTGAATATTTAACAGACCAGTGCAATAGGCAGAAATATTTTACTAGTTGCAGATCCATTTGGCAAAGAATGAAGACTGCTTTTGATAGGATCAGAAATCCTATTAAAGATAAAATATATAAAAATGGGTGGTTTGCTAGCTAAGGAAAGCCTTGTGTCTTCATCATTAAAATTGCAATTTAACTTGCAATATACAGAGTTTTTTTTTCCTTTGTATTCCTAGATGCACACATACATTATTGTACATTCCTAAAACTAAACCAGCCATGCTGCCAGTCTTCTTTGTGCAGAGTTTTAGCTTACTTTGGAAACCTCAGCATGATCTCAGGTGAACTGTTTGATGTCAACATAGTACTCAGTAGAGGACAAAAGACAAAGTAATATCCTCTGAATTCTAACATCTCAATCATTTATAGAATTGTCCTAAAACAGAAAGTTACTAAAGCAGTATAGCTAATAGACATATCCAGCAACAAACATTGAAGTGGGGATGCTTGTGAGGAACTGAAGCATGGGATGGATGATTTTCTTAAGCATTTTTGTAAGTACTTACTGTTAAAGTGTACTACAAGAATAAGTAAGAACTAGTGGTGTGTTAAGTATTAATTGGCTATTGGGCTTCATTCCACTTACTACCTATTTAAGTGTCACCAACAAACAAGACAGCATGAAGGTATGAAAAGAAATAGATCCCTGTTTCTTTATCTAATTAGAATTCACAGCGTCATTTTTATCAATATCCTTGATTGCTCTTGAAACAGCCCTATTAATTGAAACAGCTCTATTAATTTAAATGAAATATTATCTGAGAAACTGCTTTACTATTTGAAATGTGGACCAGTCTTTGACTTAGATTCATATCTTCAAAGCAAGGCAGTCATTGCTACTTACTGCAAAACCCAAATAGGGATCTTGCCGATCAAAATAGCTTTTGCTTGCTTACTTTATAATGTATTTTATTGAGACCACAAGCATGGTGAAAACACGGGAGAAACAGCTGCCTACTTGAATGCAAAAGCCCATTTCCAGCAATGTTGGTGAGAAGGGCTGTCTCCCAGGCTCATGCAAAAGTATGGTAAAGAATTGGGCCCAGGGGGCCAGATCTTCAGCTGAAAGGCAGGTAGCTAATTGAGGCCTGATTATAGAAGATCTGCCTCTCAGCTTTCGAAAGTGCTGATTGCAAATCTTTCAACCTGATTACAGTCAATACACAGCTAGACTTTCTAAGTTATAAGGCATTTGGTGCCCTCTTCATCTTGGTAGATGCAGGAGTGTAGGTGGTTTATTAGTCTTCTGTGATGCTGAAAATTCTGCCTTTATTTTTGAAGGGCAGTCAGAGTACCTGGACTAGCTAAGATTAATTTTGAAACTGGTTGTACAATTTTGTGTACCAAGCCCTCAACAGTGTGTGTAAGCAGGCATGGGACAACCCTCCTCACTTCTCACCCTGTAAAGGAGTAGGACTTGCAAGAGGTCTAGAGGTTTAAAACACAATTCCTGCTCTCTTTTTTTTTCTTTTTCTTTAACCTACACTGGTACCTTGCCATTTCTCTGTTCCTCTTCCTGTGTAAGGAAGGCTTCCTTTAGCACTTCCACTTGCTATTCTAAACAGCTACTATCCAAAAATTTACATTAAATCAAGATTAACTTCGAAGCAAAGAACTATCTACTAGTTTAATGTTACGCAGTGTTGTATAGGATTTGGACCCAGTATATAAGAAGAAAGCACAATACAATGACTTAGACTGGCAAGCTGACTGCATCACCCTGTTAACCAGTGCTGCTGGTACCGCATTTCAAGCAAAACAATCTTTGTCTGCATCACTGCCAAAACTGTATTTCATAATGTGTTAACTCCTTCACATTTTGCTGCGATGACATCTTTCTGTGTCAGCAAAACAATGTTGGAACTGCAGCACATTCCCACTGGGTTTGGCTGGATGAAGCATTTGCTCCCTGCACCTTGCTGGACTCAGCAGGCTGCTAGTTTGCAATACCTCGACGTGCCTTTCCAAGACCAATCATTTTCCATCACACCCAGCCAGGAGTGAAGCAAGCACAAAACTGACAGTAGGGCCATTACTTGGCTTTTAGGCTTGTGTTTTCACACCTGTGACACTTCACTGTTTGTCGCTGAATCATACAGTGACTTAGGTATGCTCTCTTTGTGTAAAACAAGAAAGGTGCCAGCAGCAACTTTGTCCATATTTTAAAGTCCATTCTTCCCTTCCAACAGCAGCCCACACAACTCAGTTATACACTGTGCTGGAATTGTCCAAGACAAAGATTTCAGCTATAGATTTTAGAGAAAAAGACTTGTTTTGAACCAGACTGTGATTGTGAAAGACCGAATAGCTACTATCCCTGGGATTAAGGAACCTGACGGCTCTGTAGGTCCTTGTAGTCTCATGCTGGATTATTTTGCTCTCCCTGTTACTGCAACCCTACTCTGCTCCCAGAGGAAAGCTCAGTGCTGAGCATGGCACAGCCCTTGCCACATGCCCTTAGGACAGTCCAGATTCAACACTTCATTGTGTCTGTCCATTGCTATTAGGTAACTTGTCAAGCTTCTACCTGAGTTTTATCTTTGCCTTGGAGATCTCATGGGTAGGAGTTGTTTTTCACATTACCTAGAATAACAAGTCCCAGCCCTTTGGGTCCCTAAAAGTAATAAGGAATAACTAAAGTGTTTACCTCAGATTACATTAATCACATTAGGCCAATGCTGAGAGAGTGCTGAATACTTACACTTTGATTTATGTTTTCCCCTGTGGCGTCGAGTGACATCAGATGGTGCTTTCAATAAGCACCAGGAATTTTCACCAGGCCAGCTCATAAAGTGGGGAGAGAAGTACACTATGCATGACTGATGGTTGGTTTTGTTTTTCCCATAAGCAAAGTCCAGGCTGGAGTTTACATGCCAATTCTATGAAGGTGCTGAGCAACCACAACTCCCACTGAGCATCCATTCAGCACTCCTCAGCATCTGGCACGCTAGAATTTGCATGAATAAACAGTATAAGGATCTCAGAGTTGAGCCTGATGAGTTGTTCCAAAGTTGCAAATATTAAGCATCTTTCAGTATTTGCTTCCTTAAGCAGGGCTCTACTTAAATCTGTATAAGGTTCTTGTAAAAGGGTGTGGAGATGAGAAAAGAGGTCAGTGGGATGCTTTGTCATAACATTTTCATTTATTAGGTCCCAGCAGTTATCCTATTTATGCTGGGGGAAAATAGGTAGACTAGGCCTTTTAGATATTTGAAATACAATGAAGTCTACACATTGTTTTCTGCTTTACCATCACTAACCTCCATAGCCTTCAGGTGCAAAGGCTGGGATCTGTCTTGATAAACTTTAGTCATCCAGAAAAAAGCTATCCACCCTAGCAAACTCTATTCATCCTTTCTAATGGGAGTGATTAGAGAAAGGCATAACCAGAGGGTGATTTGTCCCATCCTCAAAGAAGTGGATTGCCCTCTGGAGGTACCTGATTCTTTCTACTGACTCTGCAGACACTCTGGGTGACTGGATTAGACTAGATCTGGCTTTTAAGCAATTTTACAAGAAAGACTCCAGCCAAGTATTTAAGGATATCAAAAAACTCCTTGAAAGGAATTAATAACTTTGACTGCAGTATTATTTTACAAGATCACAAACTCTTAAATTTAGGAAGTGGGGAGGAAAGGTGAAGGGGTGAAGGGCTGAATGGCTTCATAATCTACTTTAAGATGGATGAGGTGGCTGGTTACAACCTACATAAATGTTTTCTGGAGCAGCAATCCTAACCAAAGCAGGTTCTGCCCCTTGGGTCCCTGTTCACCTCTTCCTGCTTTGGTTCCATGGTTCACTGCCCATTTGCATTGCTGCAGCTCTTTGAAGGGCTGTGCTAAGAATGGGAATGTCACTGGAACTACGTCAATTTTTTGGTAGGTTTTTTTGAGGTGAAGGAAGATATTTTTAAACCTGGATCACTTGAATGATTTAATTTCAGCACAGCTCAACAAACAGCTGCCTCAGCACAAATGCCCTGTAAGTGGTGGCATCTGGGCAGCAATAAAAGGCAGGGCCATTTGGCAAAAAACCTCCTGAATTACCTTTGCTGCCAGAGGAAAAAATGGATCCACACCCTTAGAGGCACATGAACTACCCAGTGCCTTTGCCACCTCCTCTTTATCCAGCAGGAGAGCAAGGGTGGGAAATTGTTAGGAAGTGTGGGTCTTGGAGAGAGAAACAGTGAAAATACAGGTTTCTTGCTTCCAGGGTTTCTGTAGCCTCAGAAAATGAGCTAGAAATTAAATTTAATTCCCATTTTTAGCTGGCTTGTTTAGAAACAACCCCCAGTGTTGACAAGAACGGGCATGATTAAAAAATGCTAGCTGGTTGCAAAGCAATCACATAATCTGTAGACTATGTTTATCTGCCTCAAATGTCAAGTGTTACACTTCTGGCACTCAACACTTCCAGGCAGCGGAAACAAAGGAAGCACAACAGGTTATTTTTAAATAATTTAAACTTTAGTTCAAGCATTTTGTTTTCATATTTTTATGCAGTCTAGTTCCTTCAGCATAACACCTGGCAGCTGTCATGTATATCACAACAATATTGTTTCAAAGACTGCTTATTTTGCATGGACCTTTTTTATTAGTGGGAATCAACAGAGCATTCTCTGTAATATTTGCTACAATTACCTGCCACAGAAATACATAAGGTACCAGACAAAATTATATGCACAGACAAGCTCCATCAGATATAGAATTAGACATATCACTCTCTTAATAGTGGTCAGTAATGAATTTTTAGAAGTCCATTGGGAGGAAATGCCTTTCTTCAATAGATCATCAGTATATTACAATTGACATTATGTAGATAATGTCTCATGCAGAGCCTCTTACATAATGATCTCAAAGTGAAAAAATATATTTTAGAGGAAAACAGCCCAACTGGCTTATTTTGGTACAGGTTCCACACATCTCCCACAGGCCATGGAGGTCCAGACACTTGAACCTGTGTGGGAAACTGCATTAGAGCATGGTGTGGAAGAGCTGCTTTCTTCTCAGCATTACTTGGGATAAATGAAATACTGTTCCTTTATATAAGTCACCTATTTTTTTCATGACTCAAAGAAGAAAAGAAAGAAATAACATACTTGGGTAATATTTGACCCATTACTGTACCTCATTGATCCAACTTTTTATTGAGAGTCATTAACTACATATTTGCATGAAACCTAGTCCTGCCACTATCCAGGAAAATGAAGGAAACCCAAGAGGAGAGTCTTAAAAACACATGAATATTAAGGCTGCATGATTAGAAGTCTGTCCTGCATCTATCCATATCATTCTTCATTCCTCTCTGAGTGAAGGCTTTTTGGGACCTCCTGATCAATCAGCCTTTTACCATTTCTGCTCACTTGAGCCCTGCTGGAGAACTGTCTAGCAAAGAAAGGATCATACTGGGAGGCTGCAGGAGTAAGTGCTGATCATGTAGTACATGCTGGTCACCAGTGCCAGGAAGCTACTCATGAGTACCAGCTCTTCTCTCTTCCTCCTACTGCTGCTTTGTCACACAAATAGATATGAAATCAGATGAACAAGTTAAATGTGAAGTAAAGACCTTCCAAGAATTTCTCCACAGCATTAATCAATCTAATCCATGCTGTAGAAACTTTGCTATTAGTTTCCAGGGAGAAGTAGCAAAAACAGTAATGGTTTAATGTCCTGTCTCTGTCAGGCAGTCTTTCCTTTGACTAATATGGACTTTTGTACATCAAAGCTTTTTCTTCCTCTGCAAATGGCACTTTTGGAAATCCAATGAATGACACAGAGTGAAGTTCAGGCTGTGATTCACCCTGGAGCTCCATTCATGGGATCAGATAACAGAGCCAGCATAGCTCCGAGGTGTGTAGACATACACATCCCATGCTTGGAGGCTCATCCTGTGCTGCTCACATCGTGAGTGACTGAGTGACCTGGGCTCCTGTGAGCGTGCAGGGGGTGAGAGTGGTGTATGTGAGCTGTGGACACAGCACAGCTCCTCTGAGAGACAAAACCAGTGGAGGTGCAGGACAAAAAGCCAGATTGTCAGCTAAAGCAACTTGTTGCCATTCCTTAAAGCCACCACATAACAGAAAAAGAAAGTCTTGGCCACAGTTACAACATTTTCCCTCTCGTCAGCTGTTGCTGCTACCGCTTTTTCTTTGTGTGCTCATTTTTCCATGTCTCCAGTTGCCTGAATCTGCTCCTTACTGCAACCACAGCAACTGAAGCTGTTATCCAAGCTATGACTCTGCTCCAAAATTCTAAAATTGCTCAGTGAGTAGCACCACGATTGCCCAGATGGATGTCTGTCACGTCAAATCTCACATTGTAATCTCTGCTTGCCCGTTAGCAATGCTGGCCTGCTTGCACAGCACTCAGCCAAGTGATGAGCAAGATATTAAACCAAGCTTCCTTCTGTCTATCTCACACTGTTCCCAGGTGAAATCCAAGGAAGCT
>VZTT01017496.1:0-25576 GCA_013400855.1 Buphagus erythrorhynchus | reverse complement strand
AAATCTTTTGCCAGATGTTGAAGAGGCTCATCAGCACTAATGGGGGAAATGACAGCTATATTTTCTCAGTAAGGCATTTTGTAATGGAATCAGTCATACAGCAAGTATTTCATCATGAACAAAAACCACTTCTGTGTACAGAAGTGCTGAGCCAGGAGTGCTCTGAGTGACTGATCTGTATTTCGATCACCACCTTCAGTGGCTGAGATAGGCAGATTTTATAGGGTGCTCTCTAAATTGAAAAGAGCAAAGAGAAATTCAATCCCTTATCCTCCAGGACTGTGAGATCTTCATTCTCTGTTCAGTCAAAGGCTTGGTGTCTGTGTTTGACATCCATAGCATGGTTTGAACATCACAGCACCTCTTGGCTGCCAGACAGGGATAACAGGGTTTTTTAATTAGTCACTGGTCTCTTACTTAATGACCTGAAGATTATTGCAAAGATGCCAAGAATATATATCACCTGAAAAGAGATACAAGACTGAATCATCACTGTTTGATATGTCTGTCTCCCTATTTTCCATTTAATTTTGGCTGCACATGCAGCCCCCTGGTCTTTATTTCTATTTTAAATGCACAGTAGGTGGGCACTGCAGGATGCTGCAGTCCAGCCCCTTGCCTGCTCATAAGCTTGGAAACCCTGCAAGTGGAATGATACCCTATCCAAACATAGGGGTTCAGGCCCTGTAAACTAATTATCACCACTGGGATTTTCAATCAGATAGGCTGGCATTTAAATATTGATCCATCTTTAATGGATACAGGACTACCATGCTGCTTTCCAGGGGCGAGTGAATGGCTGCACTGAAAGCCTGGGCTGTCTCAAGGCAGCAAGACAACTAACCAAATATTCCACAAGCAGATGGTTTGTGTAGCTGTGACACACATCTACCGTAATGTGATGTAAACCAGCAACCGTTCATCTGTGATTAAGAAGCGTTTTTTGTTTACATTCTATTTTCCTTTCCAAACTCCTTAAGAATGAGCAGAAGGAGTGATGCTTGGAGGAGGAGGCTGAATGGAGGTAGAATTCAGTATTTGAGTGAGCTAATCACAGAAAGACAACATCTAGGTGAGCCTGGCTTTATATTAATTTCAACAGGAAAAATAATTTTGTCCAAACTGTCATTGTGGAGATCCTTTTACTAGTAATAGACTGAAAAAAATGAAATATCCATAAATCAGATGGTATCTATGACTCACCAGACAAACAGCAGAGCAGACTATTTGAGGGAAAACTTCAGGTGAAGTATTTGCCACTCATATTAATTATGAGAAACTGTTGTCTGAAATCTGGTTTTAATGCATTGCCCTCACGACTCATCACTGCTGCCTCTGAATCACTCAGATAATTCTCAAAATTAAGGGAGAGGGAGGTGTTAAAAGAGGAGCATTCAAGACCTTCCTGATTTCCTCTGCATGTATTGCCAAACTGAGGGGAAAAAAATTCACCTGAAGCACAAAGTCAAGATACAAAATGGAAATTTACAGGCAAAATTTGCCACCAACTGAACATCAGCCAGAGTGGCCACAGACGTAGCTGCTGTCACTGAGTCCCAGCCCACTGAGTCAAACTACAGAGAAGCAAAGGCAGAATTTCTTGACTGCTAACTGAGTTTCTTGCATCTAGTGTTTGTCCTATAGTTCAGGTACAGGCTGAAAGCTGTTTTTCCCTCCCAGGGTGAAATTTAAGAGATGTTTAGGAAGAAGATTGAAACAGAGTTTGATTTGGACCTCTATACCAGCTGATTCAAGGGTCTCCTACAAAAAGCTCAGCTTCATGGAGGACAGATGACTCATTTTCATTCAGTCAAACCTTGCAGATTTTTTAATGGTACAGGAATGAACCCATCAATTTTCTACCTAAGGAAAGGTAAAATACAGGTATATAAAGACCTAGATTGCAAAATATCAAGTTGATTTTTGCTGTCTCCATTCCTGGATCTTTCATTAGCACTAAACACACTTGTTGCAGGGAGCAGAGAGCCTCTGGAGCAGCAGCTGCTGTCTTGGAGGAGAGCTACCTGGGCCATGCCTGTGGCTGATGCTAACAAACTTCTTGTTGTGCTCTGGGTGAAACTGTGGGACAACTGTGTTGGGTGGGCCAGAGGGAATGGAGACCCTTTCTTAGCACCATTCCTGCAAGATCCATCCTTGCAAGGCTGCCTTCACCTGAGCAAGAAATCCCTCTTGGAACAGCTGGTTTAAAGTAGGTACTTGTCTTCCTTACCTGAGCAGACTGGCAAGACTGATTTTCGAATTTGGTGAAGAGAACATTTATTATTTATGTTTTGCTGCCATGCTTGTGCAAACATTCCAGAGCAGTGCTGTACTAAAATGTGGGACCATGCCTTTTATACCTCGATGGAAAAGTGGAGGTATGTGAGCAAAGAGCACAGTGTAATCTCCTGGCCTTATTTTGGTTTTCAATGATCTTATTTTGTCCATGTTGTCTGCATATTGACATGACAACCACTCAGCTAAAACTTAACTAAATACTGACCTCTCTGATGTGATTTAAAGCTGCCTCGTGGAAAAAAAATGGAAGGATCACCAGCTGAAATTGAAATACTCAGAAACAGGGCAAAGAGAACTACAGTATATGAATACAGAGAGGACTGTTCTTATGGTAATTCTGGAAGATGGCATAAGGTTGCAAGCAAGTAATAGAAAATTTAAAAACTAATGAAACAAGATTAGCATAGGCCATTCCATTAGTATTTCTCCTCCCAAACAGTTCAGTCCTGATTATATTTTATATCCTCATGGAATTAAAGCACAGTACTTGCTGGCTGCAAAGGGAAATTAGATCAGGCTACTGTTTGTGGATGATTAACTTGCATTTCCATTCAGACTTTATGCATATGCTGGAGTCCATTGGAGCCACAGACAGACCCTTTACTCATGGGGAATTTGAGCAACAGAATTCAGGGTCCAGTATTTCATCCTAGGTGAAATAAACTGGGTAACCACAGCCAGAGACAAACCAAGACTTTCATGAATGCTCACAAATTTATACGGTTTCACTGCATGAGAGATGCTGCTGACGAAATATGATTAGGGAAAGTTGTGGGACTCCAAGGTCTGTTTCTCCTATGTGTTGGAACTTGCTAATGTCTGTCACCCACCACTAATACATCCCTCCCCATGGTGGCAAGGCAGTTCATTGATGCCATTCCTGCTCCCTGTGTTGTAATCATTAGTTGCTGGTTGTCATCTCCAGAAGCTCAGATCCCCCCAGCTTTGGACACTGAACAGAGGCAGCTGGCTTGGGAGCAACATCACCTCACTCTCAGCAGGCAGGTGGAAGAGATGCCAGGTGAGAAACAGCTGCTGCTGCTGAACTCTCTCTTACTGGAGATGCCTCTCACTNCATCGGGTGTTGACCACCCTGCTGACTTAGGTACTCCCTGAAGAAGGATGAAGCTGTCTAATGCAGAGTTATCTGTTTTGTTCGTGCTGAATAATCTTCTTTTGGCCCTTCTTACACCAAGCAATCTGTACACCTGTAGGCTGCAACTCCTGTTGCCTTATCCCTGATGCTACACCCTCCCACACTCTGGAGGAAATTTATAGATACATCAGCACAATTTCTTAGAGTGAAACATCTATTTCATAAAGTANAAAGTAATTTTGTTATTTGGCTTTCAGGGGCTTCTCACACAAAGGAACAAGGGCAAAGGACAAAGACCTGATCTTTCATATGAAAGATAAAGATACATAAACTGTCTAACCAGCCACTTCACTATGCATGGAGAATAAAACCATTTTTATGCAAATAGAATCTGAGACCAAAATGTATTTTTCCTTCACCTCCTTTGTATTTCATTAATAAATAAATCATAAAGATGCCACTGGAGACCACACAGAAAGAGGTCTCAAATGGTAGAAAAAAAGAGCTTTCTGCATTTGTCTATTTTTAATTTCAAAAGGTATTCTGAATTTAAAAAAGAAAGAAAAGGGAAAGAAAGCATAGTGCTCTTCACATGCCTGATTTCCCAGGAGTAAAAACAACCTCTATGTCCTTTAGTAGTAATACAACAAATTTTCAAAAACAAACACAAGTAAATAAAGATTAAACTATGATCCATTAAGTTAATTGAGATTCGCATTGTCCAAAGCCCTTCAAACTCAAATTACCACCAGACAGTGAATCTTTTTGGCTAATTTATGCAACTAAAGTTTAGATGATAATTTCTTCCCTCTCCCTTTTCATTTTTTTGATGGAGAGATATTCTTCAGTCATAGTGCTGGAAGTTCTACACGTGAAAGGTAAAAGCTGAATAATAATGTGTCATTTTTCAGAGATGCTCCATACCATGTACAGTGCTGAGAGTACAGTGCAGAAAGTGAGCAGGGAAAACCAATCATCTTTGTGTTGAAGAATAGATCAACATTGAATTTGTCTGTCATTTGAGCAAATACCCAAAGGTAACTACAGTTGTTTTGAGTCAGAGGTTTTTAGTCTTCAGTAAATAACATTAAATATCCCAATTGTAATACAGAATTCTCTGTAGATCAGTCATATCACACTGAAAATTGAACAAACATGTATGTCTTACCTAAGAGGGGCACAAATTTGGAGCTGGAAGAACTAAGTCATGGATATTGTCTACCAAAAAAAGGGGTTACTCCAGAAGAGATGTTACAGAGTAGTTAAGGTTTAGATTACACAGTTTGTATTTGGGACAACTTCACTTGGCAGTAAAGTTCTTAGTCCTTGATCTTGTGGATATTTCAGCTCTTAATGTGACCTAAGAGAAAAAAAGCCTTTGTCTAAATTGGGTGGGATTCCTGCAAATGCTGTATTTTGGGGCCATGATTGGTACTCCATTCTCATTGGGAATGTGGGAGAGATAGCTTTGAACGCCTGTGGTGGGACCCAAATGGAATGTGGGGTGTGTTGTGTGAGCTGGGGTGTGAGGGGACCCTTTCCACTATTTCCATGGGGACCTCTGGAGAGTGGGGCTCGAGCCATCCACCCAATGGAACACAGGTGATTTGCTTGCTGTGATAATCCTGGCAGCAGGATTATTCAGTGGATTTGTTTTCCTGACCTTAACCCTTCTGATGGCAATCATTTTTCTCCAACTCTTCCTCCCCTACTTGCTGGACTGAACAAACTTGGTGTTCTTCACATCTGTCAACCAACAGGTTCTCCATCCTGCTGGTCATCTGAACAACAACTGAAATACAAGCCCATATATCTGCAAGAGTAAATGTCTCTTTTCATTTTGAACCCGGGAGATGCAATGTTTAACCATGCAGGAGTAAGCTGAAGGGTGGCATTTGTGAGGAGGAAGAAATTATTTAGGCAGCTTGTATTGTGAACTAGCATGATGTTTTTGGATGGGAAGAAAGGGAAAAAATCCTTTAAAGCTATCTAGGAACATCACCAGATACACTGTTTGAACTGTTAGTTAATGGTAAAATGAAATATTTCCTACCCATGAAAGTACAAAGCATGTATTGAATCAGATTCCAAAGACGATGTAGTATGATAAGAAATGCCAAAAGTGTTATGCAGAATGCTAACTCCTGTGAGAAAATAAGAAGAGTGCTTCACCAGTGTTGTCATCACATGAACTAGTCATTATCACTACGTTCCGTGAAAAAGCTCTGTTTCCACAGCACTTTTCCATGATATACTTTAATTAGAGGAGGGGAGTAAATACAGTGGTGTGAAGAACATTAGCTGGGGTTTAAAAAAAAATAGGGGAATATAGCATTTCAGAGTGGGTTGTGTAAAACCACATGCAGGAAAAATACAAAGTTGAAGTTCACATACTTGAAAATGATCACAGCCCCACGACAGCAGTCATTTCCTTTGTGACATAGACACATCTCAGCTCAGATCCTTAAATCTGACCAGAGCATCATCTCACGGCATCACCCTCACTTGGTCTGTTCTCTCACTCTGCTTTTTCTATTCTTCTGCACTTTTCTGCTTCTTGTGCTTTCCCATCTCTTGCTCTGTCTCCAGCCCACTGGCAATCCCATCCTCAGCTGTTTCCCCTCTTCCTTTCTCCCACATCACCAGAAGCATGAGCTACTCTTCTCAACATCCTCCTCCTTCTTCCAAAATGTCAGTGTCACCTGTGATCTGGGAAAATATCGAGATGCAGCACCCCCAAACTCACATGCCAACAGGAACCAACATCTTTCCTATGTGCCTGTTTTTGCTCCTGGTACTCAATGAAGAAAGCTGTGTACCAGGCTGCTGTTCTTTTTCAGACAGCTTCCCATATCAAACACAAGTTTTGTTCCTTTTCTTCTTGTTGGGGCTGAGGGAAGCAGACCACACTTAGGCAAGCTCCCAGGAAATTAACTTAGTACAGAATTTACTTGCCTATAGTGAAGTTAGGCTGCCTGGTCATCAGTGCAACAGAAAAGAAGCAGCAGCACCAATAAATTTCACTGTGAATTTACTTTTTGCCAGCTCATTTTGAATATACTTAAGAAGACAATGTCATAGTAGATTTGATAATTTTAAAGTAATTTTGTTTTTAATTTCACTCAAATCTTCTCAAATCATACCCTGACTTGAAAAATAGCCACTGAAATTTAGTGGTCAAATGTTCCTTTTGTGAAGAAAGTCAGCGAAGTCAGCCACCAAATCTAAGTGTTGCTGACTGAAACTTCTAGAAGAAGATAGGTGCCTCTTTTATCATATCTCTGTGAACTCCTCCTAACTTTTTGCCTGACACATGATTGTTTATCTATTGTCATACAGTCTGTAATTGTTGACTACATAGCTCCTTATGTATGCTATATAGTCATCTCCAGACTTAAAGAAATCAGCATGAAATACTTAATATCCACTTTTGCTTTCTGTCACACACACAGACATAATCTCCTCTCATCGCACACATACAAGTAATTGCTTTGTTAAAACATGCAGCTAGAACCTGTAAATTATGGTGGTTCAGTTTACAGAGTGCTGCTCACGGGCTGGTCACCAGACACTGGAGCAGGACCTGATGTAGTGGGCAAATCCTTGCACAGCTCCCTCAACTCTGCTCCTTGTATCTTTGGCCCATGTGGAGTTTGTATACATGTGCTGAAGGAGGATTATTCAAATTCAGGTTATACCAACTCTAATATTGCCATTTTAAGGAAAACAACCTCCTGTACTCAACAAATCAGTATCTGCTATCCCACCATGCTGCTGAGTATCTAACACTGAAATGAAATGTATTATCTTCATACTCTCTTTTAATCAAGTCTCAAGAATCCTTGGAGCAAGCTCTCTGCCACAAATCTGATCCCAGGAAATCACACTCCCTACTGAGAGGCAATCAAACACACAAGAAGGCTCTGGGTGTTTGCATAGCTTCATGTTTAAGTGGGGAAGGACTCCAGGTGCAGTCACAGAGGACAGAAGGTGAAGCCAAGCCATAGCTGTTCAGCCAGTCCTGGTAGGACAGCACATACACAGACTGTCAGCAGGTGATGAGAGTAATCTCATGCACAGGATTTCTCTGACACTAACACATGCAAATATCTGATGTGCAGAGACATCACTGGCCCCTCCAACAGCTCCTGTGCGTGAGTAACTTGGATAACAGCTGGCACAAGCAAGGTGCACTGGCAGGTAAGCACAAGCAACCACCAGCATGCTGCTTTGAAGCTATAGTCAGCCTGTCACATACTGAAACCATTTGTAAATCCAGCAGATTCGCTGCAACGACAGTTTGTGCTGCTTTCATATTTTTGAAATTGTTCTTATTCTTTAGCATGCAGAGGAAAATGAAGCCACATTTTCCTTAACAGTTGCTGTTCCCGCCTTGCTGCACGTCACAGCCCTCTGGGGTGACTTGGGAAGCACTGACCTTGGACGTTGCTGCAGTGGCATTACTTTCCTTACCACTCCCTGGTGCACTCTCCTCGATTGTTGCTGCTGTCGGGGCTTCTGCCTTCTTTGCACTTGTTTCCAGAGAAACAGGAGTCCCTACTTTCCCCAGCCCACTCACCGGGCTTGAGCTTGGACTGCTTGGTTGCCGTGACTGGGATTTATACCAGCTAGGGTAAAACAAGGGATCGGTGGTTTCTGCTGTGGCCGGCACTTGAGTGTCAGACTCGGGAGTCTGTTGAGAACCACTTGGTGTCACAACAACATCCTTAATCAGGACAGATAAAGAGAAGAACAAGCAGAGTGCACCACGTTACCTTCCTGCTGAAGTCACATTGTTCTGCATGTTGTGTTTGTTAGATATCACTGCAAGGCATAGATTTGTCCTACTGATATGATCTGAAAGAATTGCAATCAAAATGCGGAGTAAAAGCAACTATCATTTGAATAACACAGACAAGAGAAAGAAAATAAATGAACCCAAAAATAGAACAGGAGGTTAGAACTACCTGCGAAGGGGGTGCTAACTGAGAAAGGAGTGAGCAAGGGGTTCCTTAATTCAGATAAACCCTCAATCCAGTTCTAAAAACTTAAGAAATTCTGCATAAGAGCCTCATGAACCCATACCATAGGTTGACATGAATGACAGATGTAGGTACCTTCAAATGGCTTGTTGTGTTTTAGGTTAAGAATAACACTTTTGCCAATGAGTCTGTTGATATGAGCAGTCAGAAAAAAGGGAATACTGGAGAGAAGCATTTGCCCATGAGCCTTGCCATCACTGCTGTAAGTCAAGCACTGTTGCTCTGCCAGGAAGAGGAGCAGCCAGATGAACTGCACCTCTCTACCTGCATCAAGCTCTTGGGGTTTCTGCACACACAGTCTACTATCACCACTGCATTTCTGCTTTGCCTTTTTACACCAGAAGGCAAAACCCCAAATAGAGGTATCCCCCATACCACAACACCCATATACTATACTATGTCTGACTCCACGCCTGACTCTCTCCTAATGGCATTTTACAATTTCTAGAGTAGCATGCTGTACCTTTCTCACTTTAGCCTTAGAAATTAGAGAATTCTTATTGGTGGGCAGAATTGCTTAGGTCTAGTTCTTGGTTGCATAAAACCCTGCATCAGTTAAGGAACGCAAGTTTAGTTAAGTCAGTACAAATCTTCCAGTTTTAATTAAATCAATAAAGCCTGGTTTAGGACCATCTTCACATGACTGGTAAAAACTCACACTTGTTTTTAGGTCAAAGAAAGAATTAATATATAGCATTTGTTTTTACTTGTTTTATGTGGAGAGCTTGCTACAATCAAAGATCCTTTGTGTGCTTTTCTGTTTTCACATAGGGCTCCTCAAATATATTCACAGCAGCCTTTAGTCCCTTAGCAACTTCACTGAGTAAATTGTCTAAGAGGAGAAATTGCTAAGTTAATGGTATGTAAGGCAAACTACAGTAGCACATGAGGTATATTTTTAAATGTACCTTTTTAGAATATGCAGCAATTATGGTCTCATTCTAATCAAATTCCCTAAGAAAAGTGTTGGCCTAAAATATTCACACCTTGAACCTGTTTGCTGTGAGGTTGTAAGAGGCAGTTTCCTCTCCTGTTTGGTATATGATATTCCTGCATCTACCTAAACATATCCCAAGGATGATCAGAGCAGAAGGCAGCAAGTGCCATTCACAGAAAACAGATTAGAAGGATAATCTAAAAACTGGTGGTGGAAAGCTTCCTAAATCTAGAGGGAATGCCAAATTCTCTTAGTAGAAATATTTTAACAATCATCTCATTTATAACAGTTAGTCTGAGTTAAATCACATCGAGCAGAACATTCGTTGTAATGCACTTAACTCCCAAATGGAGTCCTTTTTATTTACAACTTATGTATCCCATATATATCTTAATTTATCTACCAGCTCATTTTCTGCTTATCAAGTGATAGACGCACAAGTGGAAGTTGTATATATGTGTACAAGGGCAATAAATAATTCTCCAATGCATCGACTCCCTTAGCCCTGCTTCTGCCTTATGGCACCCAGAGGACACAGGGGAGCATTTTCCAGCTCTGCCAGGTGCACTCAGCAGAGCTGGCAGGGCAGTGGGGCAGCAGAGACATTTACCTGACCAGCTGGGGCAGCCAGCACTGGCGCTGCAGTGGGCTCAGCCAGGGGCTCTCCCCCTGCGGTCTGTGCTTCAGCGTCCTGATGAGGTGGCTGTGGTGCTCTCTCTGCCCCTTCCTCTTCCACCTCTTCCTCCTCTTCATCCTCTCCTGATGACTCGGTGTGGACTTCACCCAGGCCTTCACCATCCTCTGTCTCCTCCTCTTCTTCTTCTTCCTCCTCCTCTGATAGGACACGTGTAAAAGGACAGGTTGAGCACCATGTGAAGATGGCTTCAGTCTTTAAGTAATTAAAAAGCCATTTGCAATTGCATGGCAAAGTCACTGACAATCTTCTGCCTGGCAGAGAGGGTGTTAGTGAGGAGCCTGCTCCCACCATCCTGGACTGGGCATTGCCATGGAGCTGCCAGCAGGAGCCTTGGGGCAGGGAAGACACTGAACACATATGCTGGTTAAAATCTTAGCTGGCCCTTTCCATGGGAAGAAGAATAGAAATTCCCATCAATGCAGTTATCCTCATGAGGGATGTGCAACACTGCATGTTTTGGGAAGAGGCTGCCTGGGATCTGTCATGAAAAAAGTCCTTCTACCAATTCTAGCTATATGTTTGTTTTAATGCCATTGAAGCTGTCCTCATAATTCTTTACCAGGTCAGTGCTTTGCAATGCATGACTGGAGGTTTGAGAGACCAACATACCTAAATCAGACTGTCAAACCTGGTCAAACCATTGCTTTTGTGCCATCTGACATATCCTGTGGTCTGCAGTCATGGCTCAGGCTGTTTCCAGAGGGAGGCCTCTAACACTGGATTTTCTTTAGTATAACCACACTAGTTATCCTAAAAAATGTGCAGGGCCATCCTAGCACTTCAGAGAAATAAACCTAGATTTGATTACAGTTGATACATAATGCTCTGGTTACATTTCAGCATAGAGAGAAATATCTGATTTGAGGTTTCCTACTAGGTGTCATCATGTGAATCACATCCAGCTGCTATATAAGAATAAAATTTGGTGAAATAAATTACATACCTCTGTGAAAATCAATTTCTCGTATTATTTTTTCTTCTCTACTGAGGTTCACTGTGAATTGGTTCATATTTTCATACCCATCCTCTATTTTTTCCATTTGAAATCCTTTAGAAGCTTCAGTAATTCTAAAATAGAGATTAGTTATTGGCATTGGATTTGAAGAGAAATTTATAAATTATAATATTTATAAAAAACAAGAATTCTCAAGTTTGAATACTTACTTTTGTAGCAATGTTTTGGCATTCTGTGGAAACAAAAAAGAAATAACTGACTTCTCAAATGATTCAATTTTTTCAGAGATTTTATGCATTGAGGAATAATTCTTACACTGGCAGCTTTTAAAAGCACTAATAGGGATTTCATAACTGACAGCCATGACATCTGGGAATGAGATGGAATAGGGATGGCAATTAGTATACAGCTGAGTAAACCTTTTAGTTCTTCAAAGATGTTTTAATTAAAATGTGAATACGATGGGAAATATGCACAGTTGGTAAAAAAATGGAAATATTTTTCTTCTTTTTTTTTTTGGTTGTTTTTGTGGTGAAAAGCATTTGGTCTGTTACCCTCTTTAGTCACAGTAATTACATTTTTGACTACCCATAAGAGCATCCCTTTGCAAAACAAAATTCGATTTGTCTTGGAAGAATATTGTACTCTTCAAAAGCAATTCTTTGGTGAAAGTAAGTGTTGGTCATTTTATTTTGATTTTTTTGTTTTGTTTTGTTTTGTTTTGTTTTGTTTTCGTTTGGTAGAAAATGCCCTGCCAGCCTTTAATATGGGAATTGTAATCTTGCAAGACAGAAATTCTACACCAATGAATTAATTGGATAGGCTGTTAATGGTTCCCTACTCATGTCTCTTAAATTTACAGCAAGAAAACAGAACAAAAAAAAATAAAAAAAAGTAAAGGTACCAAAATGTAACTTAGCACATAAATTATTGAACAGTTAATAATTTTGTGAATTTACAAGTGAAACTTATAATTCTCAGAAGTTCACGTACACATAAACATATTGTCCCACCATGGTATTGGTGGGAAAATAAAGATTACCTGGAAAATCTTTAAATTCCTATTTCTTCCAAGGGGACCAGAAATTAATACACAGGATAGTATATTTTGGTGCAAATAGCAAATACTCATTATCTTGATTTGGATACTATTCACAAGAAGAGTGGTTATTTTTCTGAGCTGATTCGGGTGTTTAAAAGTGAGTTTGTATAAATGTTCACTTGAAGTTAAACTCTGAATGGCCCTACAACTGAGAAATGCTTAAATAATATATCAATAAACCCATCATTCGTTTTCTCTCTCTATTTATAGACTTTATACCTGCAGAAACACAGCCATTTCTGGTTCTTCCATGAACTGGATTCCTGATTCAACCAGCTTTGACACAGCTTCCAAGTGATCCGCATACTTCTTTATCAGGGAGCGGACATGTTCCAGTTTCTCCTCTTGGGTTCTAGTGATTATTTGTGTCATCTCATTTTTTCTTTCTTCCAGTACAGAATAGAGATAATCAAATTTTTCACACAACTGCTCTTTCTGTCGTCTGCAGCATTCCTGTGAATAATTTCGTTTATGTTAAACATGTTATATTCTTAAAAGGGTTTCTATTTTTACAGTTACTTGGAAGCATTTTTATCAAAGAAATTCCTCTTTCTGAACAGTGCAAAGGATTCTGAATGACCCCAGAGACTTTTATAATTTTCAAAGTCCAAGCTGCTGGAACAAAAGTTTAAAAACTCTTCTCAAACTCTGAGTTTCAAGCCACTGAAAGCCCCCAAACAGGTTATTGTATTGTGAGTCTGCTAAAAAAAGTAAAAAGGTATTTATGATGTCTGTAGTGATACATCAAAGTCCGCAGAAAAAGTAAAAGCTCCCACCGTATTAGCAGCTGGGTCCATTTGCGTGAACAGAATGGTTTTAAAAGGAGCCAGCATCTCAAATAGCCCTGGAGAATTTTCTTTTTCTACCAGAGTACCTGGAACAACCCTGGCTGGGCTTGATTTTCACATACGCCCTCTTAGACTCTGTTTGGACAAGAGGTGCCCATTATATTCCATTTACTGTGCACTGAATGAGGTAGAAGTACTGCAAAGAAAATGGTGTGACAGAAGCACAAAAAGAAGAAGGAGGAATCAGATTCCAACCCTATGTTCAAGCACTGATTTTCACATCGTTTCTTGAGACACTTCTATTGTCCCTCCAACCAGACAACAGCATTTTTCACTGAGTTAAGAGGATGGGTTTGATGACTGCTGCATTGAGCGCTCTCTAAAAAGAACAAACTACACTTGTAAAGGAGGATTTATGGGGAGGAAATGGGGGACAGATTATATATAATGTCTGAGGTTTACCAGATAGGAGTACTTGAGTCACCTGTGAGCCCCAGGGTATAACCTTATTGTGGTTAGACCTGGTTGTGGATGGCAGTGATTATTTTAATCTCTTTCCTAGGAACTGAGGCTGAATCAATTCCTCATCTTTGTCCCTTGAGGCATAATGCTGAGATTCTGGCAGCACAGGATTATTAACAGTCCCACAGAACTTTTGGTAGTGATAAGACTTATTATTCATAGCACTTGGCCAGAGAGAATCCCACTTTTTTCTTGACTTCCATCCAGAGCTCGTTCCTATGAGTGGTGATAGTCTGCTCTGTGTCATTCAAAGAAGAAAGCCTTTCAAAGACCTACATTTGGCTAAAAATCTACATGAGGGTGGAGAGGGGATTGAATACACATCTTGATGCATTGACCCAATTATCTACCTCTGCTTCCCAATGAAAAGGGCTAGGCTGAACAGGCATTCCTTGCAGGGGGTGCAAGTTTGTCCTGCCCTTTTGAGAGTCCTTGTGACTTCCCAGAAATTTCTGATCAGCGCAATTACAGGGTGGGGTTAAGGAAGTTTTCAAACCAAGTGAGTCATGGTTTCTGAGTGTCCTTCTATTTGGACCTCAAATAATCTTCTCCCACTTCTCTCCTAGCTTTCTCCCCATGAAATGTCATTCAGATCACTTGTAAAACAACCTTAATTTCAAGACAGGTATGTGCTATCTTTGTCATTTGACACAGGACAAGCGTTAGAGGAAGAAGAGCAAGCAAGTGATAGCAGGGTGCCCTGAGAGATCCTTCCCTGTCTTTTAAGCACTAATAGATAATATTTCCTGCCAGCAAATATTACAGAGTTGTGAATCTAAAGAGTGAGAGTGCAAAACAGGTTTCTAACTGCAAATGCGAAATATTTCTGAAATATTCTCTTTCTGCATAAAAAGTTTCCATATGAAGTCTCTGCCTGATGGAATTATTCTAATCAGATTCTGTGTAATGAAAGAGGTTAACAAATACATGACTTTGCATTCTAAAAAGTTCTCAGCCTTTTTGTTTTTTAAAGCACAGCTACATCAAAAAGAAAGGAGTCCTTGCTACTGAGCATGAATCTCACTGCTTGTTCCAAAGGACCTGTATTGACTGGCCTATGCTCTTAGCATTTGAAAAAACTCTGTAATTTTTCCTTTGTTATTAGACTAATTTACAGAGCTAAACAGAACCCAATCATTGATTGTAGTTTTTGGTATTTAGCATTTTATATTCCTTTCTCAATTTTCAGTATAATATGTGAATTAGGTCTACTTTTCAATCAGTTAAAAGCTGTAAAATTATTTTTTTGCTTTTCTGGTTTTTAAAGCTGGACAGGAGTAATGGCTAAATGTAGAACTGTAGGCTATTACTTATCGCAGCTAAAAGTAAAATTATCATGTATTTTCTGCTAAAGCAGATATTGTTCTCTGCAAAGTGTTAAGCAGAAAGAAGAGACAATCCTGGATTGTGTTATTTCCATGTGTAAACATTTCTGAGTTCCAGCTGTAGTTTCTTGTCTTCAAGGACACACAGGTCAATTCAGACAAAGCTCTTGCATATTAGGAAATGTGATTTGCTTGAAATGTAACATGAAAGTGCCAAGGTAAACTCAAAGATCTGTTTTCTGCAATCTTTGACTTTAAAGGTGAAAAGCCTGATAAAACATCTGAAGGTAAAATGGTTACATTTTCTTTGGGCTTTGACTTTAAAGGTTAGATTTTAAACTGAGTGGATGACTCTGAGGAAGCTAGTTTCAGAAACTTGTATTTTTAAGGTATTTTTAGCACAGTGTTTTCTCCATACTTCAGACTAGGTGTTTGGAGATTTGTTTCTGGTTCAGCTAGTTCAACTTAAATGAGTGTAAGCTTTTGCTTTTGTATAATTCAAATTTCTGCAGTTAACCTAATTGAAAGGCTTCTTTCTGTCTGCAGAGTCCTGAGAGCAGCCAATTTCATCCTTGTGGCATGAAGGCTTCCCAGCTACAAAGTTCTGACTGCCATTAATGTGCTCTCTCTTTTACTTGGGCCAATGGTTTTGTGTTCTTTGAAACAAACTCAGACATTTTCTGTTCCTTCTTGCTCAGAACTGTGTACATAGATTGTGCAATTTTTTTTTCTTACTAATTAGAATCTGTACATCTTGGATTAACTTCTTTTTTCCTACCATTTCTCCTTTCTGCTCCAGCTCTGAAGGGTCAATATAATTCTAATTGGGCTGAGAGGAATGGGACTCCTTCATTAGATGCTTCATCAAATTCTGATCATAAAATCAATTCATATGAAATCCTTTCAGCCTATTGTTCTGTGATGCTCAGATTGGTCAGAGTTAAAGTTTATATTTGCTTTGATGATGTAAAGCTTTCAGAGGAAGTGAAAGCCACTTCTGCTATTGAATAACACAAAACTAATTCCAACTCTTCCAGAGTGAGGCCTTCACCAGAAAGAACCCAAACTCTTCTCTCCCATGGGCAACAAAACAAGACTCCTTAAAGGACAGCATATTGAAACACTACTGTGCAGAAGGCAACCAAATACAGAACAAATACTGACATACCTGTGAACCATGCTGTGCCTACCCTGTGGCTGAGACTAAGGCTCTGTTCACTGGACCTGTCAGACTTCAGATTAACTGTTCTTTTACAGCTCTAGAATCTGATCTTAGATGTTAAATAAGCTGGGAGTTGATGGCATTTTGGTGGATCTACTTTAAACTTCATTGAGATCTATTCCACTAAGAGTATTGAGCAAGACTTGCTGATATGGATTATCCTTACTCTTTATCCTCTACCATATAGCAAATGTCAGAGGTGCTGAGCAGGAGGTACCCTTTGGTTGAGGCAGTACATCTTGATAATGCACAAAGCCATGCCGAATGGTTTAGTGAAGCAGTGTGGGAATGAATTTGGGTAATGTGAGGTCTGTTAAAGAATTATTATTACCTGAAGTTTAAAAGATGCAATGTCACACTGAAATAACTGCATTTAAAGAGGTGGTACCTACCTCAACCGACTTGCAGGTCTCCTCCAGCTGTGTGACAATCCCTTGCATTCTGTCATTGCTCCCCACCAGGACTGCAATGCCATCACTCAGCTCAGACTAGGCAATAAGGGGAAAGGAAGCAGAAGGGTGTTAGGTGCTGTCACACTTCAGGGTTACACATCTAACAGTGGGGAGCAGCAGACAGATAAGCCATATCTAGGATGTTACTTTGTCTTTTCCCAGAACTGAGAAAAATTGGAGCTTTATGTGCCCACAAGGTATCTCCTGGTGTTTTGACATTTGTTTCCTCCCTCAACACACTATGATAACATCGACATTTTGGGATTTTTAATGGAGAAGTAACTGCTGTTAGGAAAGAGGGAAGCACTTTGTTCTAGGAAGTTCTTCCAGATGCTTTTGTCTGAAGTGCTGTTTCAACAGGCCATAAATAGTTCCTTAGGGTTTCTTGAGAGAAAAGACTCTTGAGGGGTTGTTTTTTCAGTGTCTGGATCTAGCCACACCACTGTGGTATTTCCCTGAGTACTGTAGCTCTTGGCCTTGGAATAGAGAAGAGGTGGCCCATGGATCTGAAGAGACCAAGGTGCTACAGGGTCCCTGGCATGCAGGCAGTGGGGTTGGGGTTGTGGTGAGAGGGGACAGGAAAAAAGGAGGAGAAGAAAGTAGAGGCTGAGCCACTGGCATGAGGGAAATGAGTGGAGGAAGAAAATAACCTGAATGTGGGGATGGAGATGATTGTGAGCTATCCCTAAGAGAGACAAAGAAACCAGTCCTAGGGAACTTGGGGAGTGCAAGGGGCTCTTGGCACAGCACTGCAGTAACAGAGACAACTGTGTTCATGCCCTCCACAGCCCTGTACAGGATCCTTTGAAGCCTTCATAGCTCTGTAAAGGCTCCTTTGAAGCATGCATCCTGCTCCTGGATCCTGGAGCATCCTGTAGCCTCCAGGTTATGCCTCTCATCTTGGGCATGACAGCCCCTTTCCATGGGCACTCTGGAAAGAAAGACAGCTTGCAAATCTCCATGCAAAATGAGCGATTGGGGGCATGGATTCAGTCCAAGAAACTTCTCCTTCTTCTCCTTCTTCTTCCCACCTCCTTCTTCTCCCACCTCTTTTGATTGAAAAGGATGTTTTTAACTCCTTTTCTAAAGCAACTCCTCATTTGTAGTTTGCACACACACACGCATCTGTGTGATGAAGTTGGAGGCTGGGATTGCAAACCTGGCCTGTCTGATTGCTTGCCCCACTGGGGCCCTTCAGAAAAATGAGCTGTTTATCTCAGGAGGATAACCCAGTGAGTCAGGTTTTAAATTAACACTGTATTAAAAATAAACAAGTCTTTTACTGGTGACAGCAAGGGCAGAAGATGTTAGGTACATCTTGTGCTGCCAACTATTGAATATTCCTTCATTCATTGCAGGAGGAGGTTTTTCACTTAACTTTTCTTAAAAATGGCATGCTTAAATGTAAAAGTGTCTGATAGATATCTATTTGATTTGAAATGGTCTGTTCTCTTTCCAGTTCTTAGTATTGGAAACACCAATTGTTTGTCTGATCTAAAAGCACTGCAAAAAAGGGATTAGGAACTCAAAAGAGAGATCCTCAGCTCCACATCAAAATTGGGGCAAATTGTAATATCTTTTTGTGTGATCTCTCATAAATTTATTTTCCTGTGTTTCTAAACAGTTTCTACAGATTTATAAGAGAATCTTCCTTTCAACTGGGGTTGCCTTTGCCACTCTTTGCTACACGCAAGAGTGGCAAAGGCAACCCCAGACCCTTTTGGAAACTTGCAGGAAGCTCATGGGAATACTTTCCTGTTGGTGGTCCTGTCAGTCTCTTCAAGGACTTTGAGAAACAAAAAGATATTTACCTTCTGTTGCTGGTAAACATTTGTGAGAGGAGCAACCTGACAGTCTTTGTGGGCACCAAAGATTTTGCACAAGGAGCAGGTGGGCATTTCACAGTTCAAACAATAAATATTAATCCTCTCATCTTCATGCTCTTCGCACATTGGCTGGTCACATTTCCTTTCAGGTCTGCAAAAGAAATCATTTGTTTAAAACAAAGATGGTGCTCATGAGTTTCTGATAACAACACTTAGAGTGTTGAAATCATGAAATATGATACATTTGTGTAGCAGATTCAAGGTTGACTGAATAAGTAGTGTAAACTTAAACCTGCTACATGGGATGACTTAAGAGCCAATGGTACAGCTTAATGTCCTGACACAGTATGATGTGATGACAACACAACAACATGACTTCATATGGGGATTCCCATACAAATGAGGAATGTGGCTGGGAGTGACAGAGTGCTTGCTCATATTTAAAAATTTAAATAACCTCATGAAGCCTGGACTCAGACTACTCATGTATTTTAATTAGCATGTTATCTAACATCTGTCTGAAATATGAAACATATGTAATTTCTTTCTGGTTCATCATGCAAATTGTTGTGCACTTGGCTTAATGCAGCAAAGCTGTTATGGGGGAGACTGATTTTAAGTAAGAATTGTAGATACTGATGAATCTTTAGGCCTGTAACTCTAAATCTCTGCTGCTGAGCTTTGTGAGGCCCTGGTCAGTACTGTCAATATCAAACAGCACTGGGTCCTTACAGCCATTAGGCCAGCAACCAAAACAAGGTGTCACACAAATTAATTTCAGCCAGGTGGCACATGTCTAACTTCACAGTGTCAAATTATAGCTCAGTCTGATCTTCACCAATACAATTTAGCTGTATACATACAAGTCTACACAACCTGCTATCTTAGGATAATTTAGTTGTAGCTTCCTTCAAATTAGCCCCTTGACCAACATTCCCAGTGCAAGTGACAGCTCTGGTCTGGTGTGTGTGGGCAGGGTGGCGCTTTCCTGAGCCCACACTTCAGGCTTAGCACCCTGAGCACATCTGTGGCAAATACATGAGCGTGTAAGGATGTGGTACAGAAGACAGGGGCCAGGAGACTGATGGAAAGAGCATGTCTGGGGTTCAAGCCTTCAAAAGCCACCACTGCTACTGTGGGAATGTTAAATATTTTCAGCATAAACCATTATGCACTTTTGCTATTGTTTGGAAAGAGAATTATGACTTACCTGTAGCAAGTGGAACAATCGCATCATATATATATCTTTTTCATCATTAGAAACTATGGAATTTAATGGAATTACCATTTAATGGGAACCTTTTTAAAGCCTTCCTAAAGAGCTTTGTAGCAAGGAGGCAACCAGACATTCTATTAAAGCTTAAAATGTTGAAAAAAACCCCATTATTTTATATTATATTATAGTAGAGTTTTTCCATACCATTTGGTAGAGTGGATATGGCTTTTTTTTTAAAATGACTAAGTACAGATTTTCTCTTCTGAAGGGAATGGAATATGATCAGTTAGATGCATTTTAAAAAAATATCTAGTAAGAAATAAAACGTCTTACACATTCATGTTGTTTTTTGTTTTTTTTTTTTTAATTCAAGAATGCCTTGGGATTTAAAGGGTTCATAAGGAAAATCTGTAATGTGCCATATAACATGATACACCAGAATAAAACAAGACAAACCTTGTGAAGAAAGCCTGTGTTATTTGGGTCAGATTTCCAGCATTTGTTAACATAAGGCACTTTGTCAAATCCATCATTGTTTCAATGCTAGTCAAAAGAGGCGTGTCTCCTCCATAAAAAATGCCTGACATTGTTTGCAGATTACTGCAAACAGTCCCTAATATATTCATGTCATAGTGCACCAGTGGGATGGCCCATGTGTAAGTGCAATACAATGAATTTCAAAGTGATTAATTAAGCCTGAGATAGCAGCTCTTCCTACAAATATTTACAAGATCAGAGCCAGAAACTACTAGTATTTTATTGGACACTGGAACGGTGCCACTTGCATGAAAGACACATTACATAGAGCAAAAAGGTGACGGTGTCAAGCAAGTTCAGCCAGAAGCAGCCAACCTTCAAAGGAGCCGCCAAGAGCTGGAAGCAACCTGGCAGAACTCCCTGAACTAGTGGGGCCCTGAAGACAGTGTCAGAAGGCTAGAAATAAACAGATTTACAGTCTCCTCCCCAGGCAGTGCAAAAGGAGAGATTTTTAGCACACCTGACTTCAGACAGGATCCTCTAGATCTATGTTGTGGTAGCAAAGGCCAAAACACAACCTTTAAGTTTAAAATGGAGATTGTTTCTGAAACAGGAGAATAAAGAGTAGCTGATAGGAAAATGACTGCATGGCTTTAGTAACAATAAAGATTCACCACAGCTGTGCTGGTGACCAGAGAAATGTTGGGTTGCTGAAATGTCCTGGTAACTTCATGGTCTCATTCTTGGACTCTTCTCTTTGAGATGCTAAGCCTGTGTTTGAATGCCAGAGCCTTATCCTTTCCCACTGAAACTGTGTTTGGACCACACCTGAAGAACTGACTGGGTCCTTTTCTGGACTGCCCAGTACATGAAGACATTGACATACTGAAAGTAGTCCAGAAATGAGCCCTGAAGATGATTAAGAGTCTACAGCAGCTCTCCTGTGAGGAAAGGCTGAGAGAGCTGGAACTTTCAGCCTGGATCAAAGAAGGATAAGGGGAATCTTAACAATTACCTTGATCTTACCAATACCTTTGGTTATCTAAATACCTAATGGAGAGTATTACGAGGATGGAGTCAAGCACTTTTCAATGCCAGGAGCAGAGGCAATGGGCACACACTGAAACATGGGAGGTACCCTCTGAAGATCAGGAAACATTTTTTTACTCTGAGAGTGACTGAGCACTGGCACAGGTTGCCCAGGATGGTTGTGGGGTTTCCATCCTTGAAGACACTCATAAGCCATCTGCACATGGTCCTGGGCAACTGGATCCAGGTGGTCCTGCTTGAGCAGCAGGTGGACCAGAACTCCAGAGGTTCCTTCCAACCTCAGCCATTCTGTGACTGTGATTTGGTGAGGCAGTACAAAGTTGCTGGGCAGATAAAAGAAGCACACTTTAATTAAGAACATAGTAGAACCCTAGGAAAATTGCTGTTAGAAAGCATGCTTTCTGTAGGATTTTTTCAAATCCAAAAAGGCCTCTACTGAAATCCTGAATCTAATTTTGATAGTGTTTTTACTGAGGATCCTAAGATAGCTGTAGCCCTTCCTGTGGCATCACATCACCCGGTGTCATCCCCCTGGTCAGGGAGTGGAGAGGATCTGCATGACTCTGTGAGGCAGAGTCAGGCCATTTGTGAAGATATGAAACTGCATTTGCCACAGTATCGATCTTGGGCATAGAGTGCTGATGACTGGCCTCCACATGACTTCATGCTGCTCACCACGACCCTTTCAGTCTGGTAGTACAGCCAGTTTTTGGTCCAGTTCACTTTCCACTGTCCACTCTAGGCCTTATTTCCACAGTTTTTCAATAAAAATGTCACAGGAGTCAGTGTCTAAAGTCTAGACAAAGTATCTATTGCTCTTCTCTCATGCACTGAGTTACTCATCTCACTATAAAAGGCTATCAGATTGGTCATGCTGATTTACTCTTCGTAAATTCATGCTGGCTATTTCTAATCATCTTCATGTTATTTATATATTTGGAAGTGGTTTCCAGGAGGGCTTGCATGAGATACTTTCTAGGGACCAGTGTGCATGACTAGCCTGTAATTCCCTTAATTCTCCTCCTTGCATTCCCTGAGGACTGGAGGAACATTTGCTTTCTTCCAGTCCAGTCCACAGGAAACTGTTCCAATTACCACAGCCTTTCAAAGATTGAGCATGACCTTGCAATAATATTTCAGCTCCCTCACCACTTACAGATGCCTCCCATCAGGATGTCCAATTTTTTTTTTTATATCCTCTAACCTGATCCCCTTCCACCAAAGGTGAGTCTTCATTGCTCTAGACTTTCCCACTGGTCTCAGGGTACTATGATTCCATAAAACTCAACTTAATAGTAAAGTCTGAGGTGAAGGTGGCACTGAGTTCATTGGCCTTTTCTATGTCCTATGTTGCATGAGGTTCTGCTTAGTAATGAACTCACACTTCCCTAATCGTCCTTCTGCTGCAGATGCAGCTGTAGAAGCTCTCATTAGCCTCCCTGTCCCTCATCATTATCAGCTTCAGGTGGACTTTGGCTTTTCCAACTTCATCTGCATATGCTTGGGGAGCATCTCAAAATGTTGCTGAATCACCTGTTTTCTTTTTGCTTCTTTTTTAATGTTTTGTTTTTATCAGGAGCTCCCTCTTAATCAACACAGGTATTTTGTCACCATTGCTTGAGTTCCTGTATATGGAGATCGACCATTTTTGACCTTGCAGGAAGGTGGTCCTTGAAAATCTGCCACAATGATGGACTCTCTCAAAAGCAATGAAAAGCCCACCAAAACCCAGGGTAGAAATGGGGCTTGAAAAATGAGAAGGCTATAGAAGATCATGTGGACATAAATATTCCTGCAGCTCTGTTACACTACTATCATGAATACCCAGCCCAAGAAAACTTTTGGTGCAGGTGAGCTTGGGGCTTTGTCTTGTGGGGAGTTGGAGAAGATTCAGATGATCTCACTCCTCATCTCTTTCACTGCACAGCTTGTGGGGCTCCTCCTCTCTTGGTGACCTGTGGTCAGGGAGCACATTTCCCTGGACCAGCCTGTCTGAGATCCCCAGATGGCCCTGCAGCCTGGCCTAGAGAGACACATCCTGCCTTGGGAGTTTGGGCTAAGCCCATGGAGCTGTCAGGGACAGAGATTTCTGGTGGTGCTGGCTATGGGCAGCATCCATCACAGAGTCCATGTAGGCTGCTCTCAGCACAGCCTGGTCCCTGCTGCACACTCTGCTCCATCCTTGCTGCAGGGACAGCCTGTTCCTCGGGCTCTCCCTGGTAAGTGCAAGGCAGAAAGAGTGTTTAACCCTCCCTGATCGGGATTCAGCTGGTAACAAAGCCCAAAGCACCTTTTGATCTGGAATAGCCAGCTGAGATCATTAGAACCTGCCAGATTTCACAAAAAGTCACAGCCTCCCATTGCTACTCTTTCCTGGTGACAGCAGGGATCCTGATGTTCCTCAGATAGTTTAGGTGATCAGTGGCCTACAGATTTCAAAGACTGGTTTAATTTTTAGCCAACTGAATTTCCACAGTTTTCAGTCCTTTGCTGCCTTTTAAAGCTTTTTACAAGCCACCTCCTGCTTGAAGAATTCTTTCCTTGTGTTGCTAACACATTCTAAATTGGGCAACAGGCTATGCTACCATCAGCTGGAATTTGATGAGCAATGGGATAAAAGACCATATGATGTGATAGTTAGTAATAGGAGGGGCTGCATATGAGGGCTCAGGTGGACTCTCCCGACCTCAGTCCAGCTCCTGCCCCAGTTTTTATTAAAAATACCCCAATTCCTTAATTCAAATAGAAAATCCAATTACAAAAAAAACCCCAAGCAACCAAACCTTTTGAAATAAGTTATTTTTGCTTAAGCAGGAGTCAAAGCTTGCTCGCTTTACTGTCCCTTTACTCTCCTTTTACTCTAAGTTCTTGTGAAATGCAGATGGGAGCTGGCCTCATTCTGGCACATACAGTGCCAGTTATAGTGAATTATACCCACAGGAGAACTCGATGGGAAGAGGTTCCTGTCTGGAAATCACACGTCCTGCCAGTTTGAAGGATTGTCTTGGGAAGAACAAGGAGGCAAAGATCACATCTCACCCTTCTTCCTACGTATCTCTGCCAGACCTCAGTTGTCAGGATGGAAGAGACTGGTGCAAAAGGAAGACGTGGGGAAAACTTGACTTCCCTTGACTTTTTGCTTTCAGTGGGACAGCACAGGGGGAAAAGCCATGAAAGATCTGCTCACACTCTCAGGGAAGCCCAAGGAATGTTAGGCAGAGGGAGATAAGCAGCTGAGGCCCACAAAGGGTGGAATAGTTTAGATAATGCTGCTATGCATTGCTGCTACTATGTAACCCTGACAATAACTTTCATTCTAAGGACATACATGAAGGTTAAATAAGCATCTTAACAGATTAAATAAATCTTTTGGACAAATATATAAGCAAATCTATGTTCTTCTTTTTTTCCTCCCATTTTACTCAACGTGCGTTTTACTTTCATGGAATTGAAAAAATCTACTAAATCTATTCTTACATTTCTTTTTTTTTTTTTTTTTTTTTTTCTTTTNTTTTTTTTTTTTTTTTTTTTTTTTTTTTTTAGTTAAACACAACTGTAAGCTGAAAAAAAAGCAAAACCGAGGAAGACATGAGGCCACACATGTCCAGATTATTTGGTCAAAATCAAAGTCCACCACTGCAGCTTTGTTGATTCATTTCCTCTGAGATTTTCCTGGCTAAAATAATATTTGAGTATCAGTGACACAACACAGGGGTAGCTGACCTTTACTTGGCATGGAGTGCAAAGGGCAGGAGAAAGGACAATTTTAAGCCAACTTCGTGCTCTCCAGCGCTTTGGAGCTCCAACCTATGCCCAGCTGTGACAGTCCTCAGAGAGATTCAAACAGCTGAGACTAGCCAAAGGCACTGCCAGGCTCCAAAGCGTTCTCTCTGCTGGTGACTGTCCTCCTCTGCTGGAGGAAGCATCCTCAGGGATCCCAAGGACTGGGTTCTGTTAGTTGTGTCCACCTGCACCAGTGATGCCATCTCTCTGTCCCTGGGAAACCCAGCTCCTTTTGTGGTAGGGTCAGAAGACTGTCAGGGAGCATGGCCAGGGTTACACCTTCCAGGTGAACAAAACACTTTGCCATACACAACCAACTCTAAGGATCCATGCTGGTGACAAAAACCAGCTTCCCTGGGCAAGAGCTCCTTGCTTGGTGGCCTGGGGCCAGGTTAACTTCATCACAGAATCACAGAATTATAGAATGGTTTGGGTTGGAAAGGACCTGAGAGATCATGTAATTCCAACCCCTCTACCTTGGGCAGGGACACCTTTCACTAGCCCAGGTTGTGTGAAGCCCCATCCCTCCTGGCCTTGAACACTACCAGGGATGGAGCATCCACAACCTCTCTGGACTACCTGTGCCAGTGCCTCACTATTCTCATAGTGTAGAATTTCTTTCTATTTCTAATCAAAACCTACACTCTTTCAGTTTGAAGCCTTGTCCTATCACTTCATGCCCTTGTCAAGAGTCCCTCTCCAGGTCTCTGAGCATCTTTGTGCCCCTCTTCTGGACTCACTCCACAGGTCCACACCTTTCTTGTGCTAAGGACTCCAGAGCTGGATGC
>VZTT01017494.1:42029-60308 GCA_013400855.1 Buphagus erythrorhynchus | reverse complement strand
TTTGGCAGTTCAGAAGGGTAAAGCTCTTAGAGGAACACTCTTTGCCTGATTTTTTGCTAGGTACTATTTTGGGCATTTGTTTCACTTGGGAAAGGTAAGTAAATGCTACCTCTGTAGAGTGTAACATTTGTAATAAAACAGTTTGGAATCTATGTGTTCAGGAGTAGGCAATTACAGGTGGGTCAAGGCACTGGAGAATTGGGTGGTATTTTAAACCTTGTAATGCTCACTGCCACAGAGTGCCTTGTTCAGATCCTCAGCCCAAGCACCAGAGCAGTTTTCTTCCAGCAGGACTAATGACTGTCAGTGATCCTCCCAGAAACTTCCAATCAACACAGGCAACAGGCACCAGAGAGCATCCTCAGTAGAGTGACACACACTGTGGATAATTAAAGCCACATATAAAGTGCATGTTGTGGAGAGGTTTTTTCATAGCACTTGAGAACTCAGACTTGCAGAGCTTAAATACTATAAAGCAAACCATTTTCATAAAAGCTGTGAAATGTGTAAAATAAGTTTACAAAGTGTCATCCAATTTTGCACCACTGGTTGAGAAGGCAAACCCAAATTAAGGAAAGCTCTTGTGTTTTCAGGCTGTCTCTGAACAGTTTGCTGCCTGCTCTGGGCACACCTCTATCTTTTTTACACAGATATTGATGATGCTGTAACAGATGCATTTACATAGCTAAGACTCTCGCCTATATGACTCTTCTCCCTCCAGAGTGACAAAGCATCCAAAAAAAAAAGCCAATCTTGTTGCAGTGTATTACAAATTATATGTGGTTAATGCAGTCTGTAGCAGAGTATAGACTCTATGAATAGCAGTCTATTCTCAGCCTCAAGATTCTGTTCAGGAGACATAATCAAAATCTTTAAAGAGATGAAAATTTTCCTGCAAATCTTGGCTTATAACCATCTTGCTCTGGTATTATGGGGGTATTACCAAAAGGCCAATATCTTCCTGCTTTTTCTTTTTACCTGATGTTACAAAGGCTAAATTTTATGTTCTCCTGGAAGAAAACTTTCTTCAAAGCCTCTGAGATCATAAAGAAAGAGTGATAGATATGTGATCATAGCAGAATACTTGGAAATATAGAAGAACCTGTTGATCTCTTCAGGATCAATGGGTTTTCTAAGAAATAAAGGCATTTTTTTTCAGCTTCACAGCTCCTAAACCACTGTCTGCTTTCCCTTTCATTTGTTTGCATTGATCTAAGTGTACAGCCAGCCTCCATTAATAAAGCAGCAATGTACTTCAGAAGGAATCAACCCTAATTAATTAAATAGACATGTGAATACATTGCTGTAAATGATGAAAGCATTCTCTACAGGATGCTTCCTGCAGCTGTGAGAAGATCACCAGTGGAGGGCTGGTTTTGAACTGAGATTAAACACTAGCACCACATCATGTGTCATTAAGTGTCATTTGGATTAATCCTGGACAAAAGATGCTGTAGGGTAAAGAAGCCACATGATTTTGTAGAAAAAGACACTTGTTCTAGTGGTTCTGTTTCTGTGCTATATTGTAATAAAAGCAGTTTTGCAGATTGCTGACCTTTTGTTCAGCCATCAGTAACAACTCCTCTCTGCAATATATGTGTGAAGGGAGTTCTTGTGGATGTACACACCCACCCAGAGGGATGGTCTGGGAGACTTTGTGTCATTGTCACACCAAGAAACAAAAATAGTAGTGTTCCCTGTTATAGCACAAACTTTTTGTGCAGTACTGAAAGAAATTCACTCTGTTGGCAGTTTTTCACTTCATCATGTGAGAGAGAACTCTCAAGTAGCTCTTCTCCTTTGGTAGGTGGAGAAGAAAGAAAGAGAAAGAAAGAAAAAGAAAAAGAAAGAAAAGAAAGAAAGAAAAGAAAGAAAAAGAAAGAAAGAAAGAAAGAAAGAAAGAAAGAAAGAAAGAAAGAAAGAAAGAAAGAAAGAAAGAAAGAGAAAAAGAAAGAAAGAAAAGAAAGAAAAAGAAAGAAAAAGAAAGAAAGAAAGAAAGAAAGAAAGAAAGAAAGAAAGAAAGAAAGAAGATGAAAACCCTGCATGTTTATACAGCAGTTGTCACCCACAGGATTCTAGTGCATTTCACTGAGTCCTTTCCAGCTCATAGAGAACCATTCCATACAGAGCTGGGGCAAGAAAGCCATCAAAGAAAAATGTTAATTGTTTGGCTGTGATGTAATTTCATATCTTAAAAATGAAGCTAACCCGAATTTATGTTAGAAGTTCCTTATTCTGACAGTCCTCTTTTGACACATAATAGCCTGGTGTGAATGCTTCATTTTCACCAAAACCACTGAAAATAAGTGGGCTGGTTTCCTTCCAGCTCTCCTGCCGCTGGAAGCACGCCATGTTCCTATAGAGCTTCCTGCCCAGGAAACTCTTGTTGCTTTGCAACAATCTTTTCTGCAAACTCCTGAGAAGGAAACCTGGATTATGTCTATAGTTCAGGACAGGGGACAAGCCACTGAACAGCTACTGACTCATTGCAGGATGCACAATGTCAGTAGGGGCCCAAACTGATTATTCTCCAAATGATATTTAGCAAGGCAAAGACTTGTCAATTCTTTACAAGCCAAGAAACACTAAGATGGGAAACTGGCCTTTATATGCTATTCTGATAATATTTATGGAGTATTATTCCAGACAGATGTGATAGCCACCTCAGCATAAGCGTTATCAATAACAGCTGAAGAGAAAATAAGCTGTGACATTGTCAACACTGCAAGCAGTCCTGCAGAGAAGTTATTTTCTGTGCCTTTTTAAGTGAAATGTTTTCTCCACAAGCATTGTTTTACTTATTTATTCTGCAGCTGACACAAAGGCAATATAAAATATCTTACTTGTCAGGGAGGCTGTGATAGAGGGACATCAGCTGTCACAGGGACCAAAACTTGCCTTAGACTGGCAGCTCACACGCTGTGTTTTTCATGAGCAGACTGAAGCCCTCACAGATATTGTATATAATTTGAAGTAAAACATTTTAGATATTTTTGAAATCCTGAGCTTATTCTAAATTCTTTTCTGCTGGGTTTTGTGAGTTTTATATGTTCCTCAGAACTCAGGGGGTTGATATCAGAAGATGCCAGGGACTGAAATGGTTACAAAAGCCACAGAACATGTGAACAAATTCAATACAAGTGAAGGTTTCTGCAAGAGCAGCACAAAGGTTTTGTTACAGCAAACAGTAAATACTTCCCACACCCTTTAACACTCAACCAAAACATCTCTGCAGTGTACCTGGCTTGATAATTTCTGTTTTCTGTGTACTGCAGCATGAAATGCCCGAGTGTGATGTTTGCTGACTGTTCTGTTTATTGCTCCCACAGCAGGGTATGGACATTTCCAGCTCACACTATCACACCGTAGTGACAATGCTGATCCACTGATGGTTTAAACTGCAGCACAAATCAACAGCTAGTTAATACAGCTGTAAAAATGACAGGAGATAGGTGATCTCTAGTGACTGGTTCTAATTCTTTATGATCGTTCTTTCCTAATCTAATGCCATCTTGATATGTGTGTCAAACTAAACCCTATAGTCAGAGAGTATTTTCTCTGTAAGAATTTTCTCTAAGTAAGAATTTAAAGCTTTCAGTCCTTTCAAATGAAGGATGATTTTGCTTTAGATATTGTACAGTTACAAGTCGCAACCTAAGGCTATATTTATACACAAGAGCCCTGGAAATATTACATATATATACACTATTTTCCCCATTATAATCTTTGGGGAACAATTTCAAGAAAGGGTTTTGTTCTGTGATTTGAATAAATAAGTAACCTCCACTTGATTTCAGTGACTCTTTTCCCCCTGCATTTTTCAGTACTGACCCAAGAATACTTGCTGTCATCCCATGGGCAGATACATTACAACAATCAATGAGACCTTTGAGCCAAACTGGGAAAAGTTTTGTATCTTTGAAACTCCAGTAAAAATGTTGTCCTCTGGACAGCCAAAGGCAAGGTCATTTGGCAGGGTGCAATTCCAGCATCATTCACACAAGGCAGGACCCCTGGTGCTCAGGAGCCCTGTTGCTCACACTGCTGAGGGGTTGCAAGTCCAGGTTGCTTGTGCCTTGCTTGGTGTTCTCAAAACACATTAATGTTGCTGGGGACAAACAGAGGGTGACAGAAAGAAAGTTGCTAACATCTTTTGATGTGTGAAGTATGAAAGAACAAAGCTTTTTGATTCAGTTCCTGTTCACTAGGCTGAATCAGAGATACTGTGAGGCTAGGAAACAAATGCACCCTTGAAAATCAATTACAATGAAGCTTAATGCTTGAAAATTTTCTTTCAGGAAGGTCCTTGTACAGTCCGGGATTTTTGGCTATTTCTCTGCTTTTGTCCTGCCACTGCAAATGGATCAGATGAATGTGTGGAGGGGAATTGATCAAATACTGTCTGTGCTTGGAGGCTTGAACTAATAAGTGACAAACAAAAATGCTGTTTCTTGTTAGAACTTGCTATGTGCAATCCTGCTCAGCCTATAAATAAAACCGAAGCACACTTCCTGCAGCACATCAAGCATCAGCTTCCCCCACCTGGGACCTATGTGATTGCTTTAGGGGGCTTGCTGGAGTGTAACTCAGCTTGGCCCAATCACTCCAAGAGGACACCTCATAGCAGAGCTAGTGAAGATAAACAGGATCTTCTAAAATAGTAGAGTCTAAAAAGCAGGGCAGCTTCACAACAGAAATGATCAGGAATAAATTACATAGGAGAGGAACTATTTCTAGCTAGAACCTACTTGTCCTTACACAAAATGAGATAATATGATGCATTAATTTGAAGCAAATTCTATTTTTTCTCATTGCTCAGGCAGTAAACCAAAAGGACAAGAAATTTAATTTGGCCATTGAAGCATCTCTTGATGCCAGGAAAGGATCATATCAAACTGCTTTTTTCCTTGATGTCTCCAGAGTGCAGCAAGAGCTATAGTTATACTGTGTGCAACAGGGAGCCTGAGAGGACTCCTCAGAGAAGCTGGACTGCCTTGTTTAGCTCTGGAGATAAACAGATGACCATTTTTTCCAGCTATGCGTGTTCCTAAAGGAAATCATCTCAATTCTAATTTAATGAAGGAACCAGATCCAGATCCTGGCATATTCAGATTCAGGTATTTTCTGGAATAGAATCCCAAATCAGATCAAATTAGTCCTCAGGTATCTGCAAGGTGTCTGGACAACCTGAGACAGAAATCTTTCACAATCCAAGATCTCCCCTGTTAATTAACCCTGCAATCCATACAGAATGAAACTCCAGGCAGGAATATGACTCTATGGCATAGAGTGGGTGTTGATGGGCATTTATTAAATAAGGGTCAGGCTTAAACGCCCTGCAGGGCAGAGGAGGTAAGGGCTGGGACAGAAATGTAGCCTTTCCTCATGGGCTTCTTCACTTCCCATCTGTAGCCAGGCCTGAACCAGTGGTAGGTGCACACACACACACACACACACACACACACACACATACACACATCCGAGTTTTGGAAAGTTTTTTTGAGCTCAGACCCAGGTGTGCATTTACTTGATGGGATTGCAATAGCTGTTTGAAGATTTTTGAGAATCCATTAAAGGCTGAAGAGTACCCCAGCAGTCTGGATTGCAGGCAGTCTAAGTGCTCTGAATGGATAAAAGATTAGAACTAGACATCTCTATTAAAAAAAAAAAAACAAAACAAAACAAAAAAAAACTCTAACCCCACAACAAAACCCAAATGTTCTCAGGATCAGATGAGCCTTTTGTGCTATGTCCTCTCTACATGCTGCTCAGCTGTTCTTTTCTTATTTTCCTGTGGGAGGACTGTTCCCTTGGCTACCAGTGCTGGCCTCTAATAGTTGGCATTTGGGCACAGGATGAAAACATTGCTCTGTTTTTCTTTCATTCCTGCAGGAGCAGTGGGAACACAACTGAACAGGTTTCTGGTAGGCAACAGCTCCAGATGATACCACTGAACCAAGTTAGGTGATTTTGCCCTGCTGCACCCTTCCCTTGCAGGCACTGCTCCAGGTGATCTCTGCATTCCTGCTGGCCACTGCCTTGTCAGGGAAGTGCTAACAGGATGTGAGGTTTGGGGCTTGTTTCTCTGCCCTCCTGCACAGGCTGCCTTCAGCTGCTGCAGCCACAGGTATTTCCTTTTAGCCACATGCAGCAGCAGTGCCTCATGAGGCACAACGTGCAGAGCCAGCCTCATGGTGACAGGAGGGCAGGTCACTGCAGACACAGCTAATGCTGGGAGCTGTAAGCAGCGTCTCTTAACCTTGCTGGCTTTCTGTATTAAGGATATTGTTGCTTCTGCATTAGAGGAATTAGAATAGTCTTGTCTCCTCTTGAGATCTCAAGGTCCGGCCTTCATTTGCCATATTATGCTCCATGAAACTCTGTTTCATTAAAGCCTCCACACAGTGACCTTTGCACAATAACCTGCTCTCTGTAGTCCCTCCATGGTCTGAGGGTGCTGTCATTTAAATTACACTTCTGTGGAGGGACTCAAATACAACTTTTTCTCTACTTAAATGCCTGGAGCAAATTAATGTTCTTCTGCAGTCATGAAATGCAACAAAGGGACCATGATTCCAAGGGAAAGGTGAGGCTTGCAGTTTCTGTGGAAACTGGAGACCAATGTGATGAAAGGGCTACAAGAGGGAAGCAAGAACACAGGTCCACCAGATGAACAGAAACGATTGTACCTCAGACAGAAGTTGAGAGAATGAGGCAATAGATGTGACTGGATGAACAGTTGTACATGAACTAGCTGGGAACCTGGGAAGGACTTGAGGTGACTTACAACACAAAAGTAATAAGGACACCACTAATCTGGGATTGGGTGAAAAAGAGGAAAAGTCACAAATATAGGAAGGCTCTACTACTTTTATGATTTTTCCCTCATGTTTTCTGTGGTGGCCATACCAGATACTAATATGACCAAATCTGAGAATTCAGGGACATGCCTGGTGCACTGGCATATCAATCCCATCTTTGTAAGCAGGACTGCTGCCTTTGCCCACCAGAAAGGCTCAAAGGACAGAGAAGGCATTTTGTGGAGGAGGAACATGGGAAGCATTGGTGCAGGAGCTGCACTCAGGGTTTTGTTGTTGTACAGGAATTTGTAGTGTTCCTGCCTAGCTCAGGAACAGAGGAAAGGTGATTAGCAGGTTGGTTTGCTGAGCCTGTGTGACCTGAATTGAAACTGAGCTATAAGGGGCCTTGCAGTTCTACAGTCTGTTTCTCTGTCTCAAGCCAGAATTATCTGTATTTATTATACCTGAGCACTGTCTGCTTAACCCCTACCAGAGGTGTCAATTACTGCATGCATTTTTTTCCTGTGTTTACTAAACTTTACAGCAGGGAACTCATGATTTCCTCGACCACTACAAATACAATGTTGTAAAAGAACAATATGGAAATAAGCAAGAACAACCCAGGAGCACAGAAGCAGAAGCCACGGCAGTCTAAGGCCTCCTTAGGCCCTCAAGTGCTTATTTAGTTCAAGCTGACTGCAGTAGGGTGTTGTTTACAACCAGGTGGAGAACAAAAGTCCTTTCAGCACTCTGGGAGGTGCAGACAAAATATGATTCTTCAGCATCAGAGAAGATAACTAGCAAGGGGTCGGTGTAAAAATGCAGTTCATTGCAAGGAGGGAGAGAGGCAGAAAAAATGAGAGTATATTCTGGTACTAATGATAAGGATCATCCCAGATTTATCTTTCAACTGTGTCAAAATGTAACTGCTTTTCAGGTTTTATTGTTAGTGCTGTCATTGCAGTAATATGCTAGAAATGAACTGCTTTATTTATTGATAAGAAAAGAGATTTACCCACCATGTGATATGCTGCTATTTTCATGCCAGTACTAAGATTGTATCAGGACTCCCAGCCAGCTGAATAGTACCTGGAAATAGAGGAAAGCAAATTGTGGAAACCTGCTGCTTCCAGCTTCTGTCCTAGTAGAGATGTTATAGTGTGCACTAAATCCTGATTTTATTTAAAATACTTTTACTGAAAAATGAAAGCTCTCCAATGGCTGTGGTCCAGTTCCCCAGAAAAGAGGATCCAAGGCAGCCTGTCCATTGCTGGCACAGACAGCCCTGTTCTGTCACTTCTCTGGGAAGCAAAGTTAAAAACCAAAATTGTTGATCTGAATAAGCAGCCTGACATGGTTTTCCAGTTCTAATCTGGTAATTGTGCCTCTGAAGGTTTGCTTGATGAGATGCAGTATAGAAAGATACATAGTCCTTTGCAAAGGCTGGTCCACAGGTCATTATTTCAGCCAAAAATTTCCATTTCAGACAAAGGAAATCAGAGGAAACCCAGTGAAGACCATGTGAAAACAGAACTCACCCACCCAGCCAGCCCAGTAAAAAGGCTCCTGGTGTGACCCAATGAGTCAGCTCATTTTCTTTCAGGCAACTCATTTAGCAGAAGGCCTCAAATCACTTTCACTGAACAATTCTCTTCAATTTCCATGGAATAAAACACCAGATCCCATTTGCACAGTCTGCCATTTCCTTTTTGCATTAAAACTCTGAGCTGCCCTTATCAGGTCAGGGCTGCCTTATCACCTTCCACAGAAAGGCTTCAGTCCTATATATAACAGAATTAATATTCACTGCATCCCTCAAGTCTTGGAGCTCACAATTTAAAATTCCAAGTGCTAGCTTGGTAGCTCCAGCAAACATTAGGAAGGATTGCCAGGATCTCTGTAGCTCCTAAACTCCTTGGCACAGGTCTCCCAAGTACAGCAGTGCTTTTAGGGAGCATCTCTGGCCATGGGCTGATCCCTGTGGATGTAAGAGACCAACAGCCCCAGTGGGAACACCAGGGGTTACAGATCACTGTTCCCATTTAGTTAAAGATCATGATTTATTGGCACCAGTTACAAATGCAGCCTAATGAAAAGCAAAGCTGCAGAAATACATTTTATCATCCACTCAAAAGAGAAATCAATATGTTCATATTTATTAAAGGGAGCAATCTCCATTAAAAAGCAAAGGGATGAGACAACAATGTTCTTCATACTTGTTTGAATCCCACAGTTTTTTAATATTTAAGCCTCTCTGTCTAAAACTGATAGGTTCATACAAGACATCATCCCAATCCACCTGCTTCTACTGACTCCTGGAAACTCACAGCCAATTACCAGGCCCTGCTGGGAAGGCACTTTTCCCAAAAGTATGTGGAGGTCTGCAAAGAAGAGAAAGGTTTTTGCCTGTTAATGGTTCATAGTAACCAGAAGATGCAATGAGGTTCAACTTGCCCATATGGACACAGTACACTTAGCAGTTGCTCACTTAAGAAAACAAAATTGCATTGAGGAGGGGGTTGTGTTTCCTTTGATTGCCAGGAGATTGAATGGGGCTGTTTGGGTCAAATGAACAATTTTAAGTGTGGTGCTTTGTGTAGGTGTCTTTGTTAAAATAAAGTAATAATAAAAAAGAAATTAAAATAAACAGCCTGAGTCACTAGCAACTTCTCTGTCTTGTAATCACTTGTGGTTTAATTTACTGAAATGAAAATTTATTGGGATGCCACTTCAGGTAATTTCACTGCTTTCCTTCAGGAAGCAAAAAGGAGAAAGAACTAAGCTGGTCAGAGCAAAAATTCTGTCAAAGCAGGCAGCAGAAATGACAGGAGTCACACACTACCCTGGCTCTACTAGGCCAGTGAGTGCACATTTGCATAGCTGCAGTCTGCCCCAAACAGCTGCTCATCATAGAGTGGCAAAATCCACTAAAAGAAATCAACTACAACATTTGCTGCAGCAGCTACATGAGACAGTGGTACATTTTGTTACTGAAAACAGGGAACTTTCCAAGTGGTTCTGGTCACTGATTGCATTATGCATGTTAAATGTCTGTGGCAGCAGGAGTACCAGACAGTATGTGGAGTGAGGAACATGAACTGAGAAAAGGCACTTACCTAATACAGGCAGCAAAACCACCAGCAGAGACTCACTGCCAAGTTCACAATGAGCTGGAAGCCACAACTCTACAAAGGTGTCAGCACAACCACCAACCACTGCTTCTCACAGAACATGGTCTATAAAGTACCTATGGCAGTCCTGAAGAGAAAAGTAGAAATGTGTTAGCTAAGGAACATAAGGAAGATTTGAAGAAGTCATCTCTAACTATGATATACTTTTACATTTGCTGGTATCTCAGAGAAAACACTCTGGGGAGGAAAATCTTCTGTACTCAGGAGGTTATTCCTATGAACCTGGAGTACAAACATGGATTGATGTTCAAAGCAGAAGGCAGGCTCCTCAGCACCACTTCCAGCTTTGGAAATTCTAAGTTACCTTATAGCTTGTTGTACTCTGGAAGAAAATCCTGAAAAACTTGTTAAAACCAGGCATAGCTAACTAAAAAGTATGTGCTTTGTTTTCTTTAGTGTGTCGTTAGCTCTGATTCTGATAAACCACTGAAATGTTTAAGCTTGTGCTTTGACAAACATGCCAGTCTCACCCCTACCCGGGTGTGCTGACAAAGCATCTGGAGAGCTGAGAGCTAGGTGCTGCCTTGTTCTGCAAAGCCAGGGCTCACCAAGTTTCTCCTGCCTCCTGTCCTGGCCATTCTGTGCTGCAGGTTTGGCCCCAAGTGCTATTCACAAGCTAAGCCACAAAATGCTGCAGCGCCACCCTTCACACGACGGGGAGACAAACTGACATGGGGACATTCATACCTCAACTTGCAGAGTAGTCATCCTGAAGGATATAAACACATTTTTTATTATGTAGTCTGTACATAAAAACATTGCATCTAATTGAACATGTTCTATTTAATGTTTGCTCCCTCTGTGCATATTCAATGGAAGTCAGAGTAAACCCATCTGTTTTAATCTCTGAGACTAATATTGTTTCCTCTCTTTCATTAACATGAGTTTATCCTGCTCTCCCCTGCACAGAAAACGCAGCAACCCTGAGCTTTGATTAGCAGTAATCAGAAAACATCCACACCTGCATGTAGGCAGTGGGAAGCTTTTCAATTGGAAATGGATTTTGAGAACATAATGTCTCTGTTTTGAAAGGGCGAATGCATCTTTCAAGCAATATAAGCAACAAAAACCATTTATGTATTGTGTTTCTTCAAGGATAGTAATGCTATCATAGAATCAAGTGCCTTAATTGTTCAAGTGAATAATTTCTGCTCTTTGGAACTAAATATATTACTAAAGAAGTCCTGGAGAGATTTTCATAAGCTGGATGATAGCACAGCCAGTGCTTATCATGTGTTCAAAACAAGGCGTCCTTTTTCTTGTCCCCTGTAGGTTCAAGAGACAGGTGCAAGGACTGTGGTGTGGGGACCTGCAGGGACACTAAAGCAGCCCAGAGAGCAGTGCAGCAGGGCAGGGCATGGAGGAGCAGGCTGACTTCTGCTGGAGAAAGCAGCCTGGCAGGGAAGCAGTGCCTAACTGATGTGACTTTTATTCATCCTGTTTCCAAGTCTCAACTATGTTTAATGCCTTTGGAAGAAAAGTCCTCCCTGATGGTGTAACTTTGTCATTTTTTGGTTAAATTCTAAGGATGTTTCTGCTCCTCATTTGTCAGGTTCCCAGGGAAAAGAGAGGAAGGCTAGATTTACTATTCCCAGAACACCTAAATATAACCCATAAACTGATTTATAAACAACATCTACAGGCCTCTTGCATAAGCTATAAAAAGCTTTGAAAAGTACATCTGTGCACTTCTGTTTTCTTTTCATAGTCTTTCACCTCTGCTTCTATTTCCCTAAATAGAAAGATAATAATATTAATCTATTCCTTGGGGCTTTTGTGAAGATTCACAATTAATATTTATGCAGTAAAATGGAATAAATGCTGTATGAGTGCTGAGCATTATTATTGTTTTCTCTCTCTTCATTAGCACATCATGTACATGCCAAGTAGAACAGATAAACACAAAAATTAGCTGTCCTCAAAGTCACGCAAGTGAGAAAGGTAACATGACTGCTAGAGAGCCATTAATTAAAAATGTTTGCTGTGGGTGACATCTGTGGCAAACAAAACAACCCTCTGAGATTTAAGGAATTAAATATATTTCTTTACTCATTTGAGCAAGTTCTGTCTGCAGCAAAGAAGTTCTGGGAATATTTTCAAATTAAATATGCTGCACATACTCCCACAGCAGCTGCTTCTTAAACAGGAATCCAACTGAAGCTGCAAGTAGATTTTGCATTCTAAAACCTGGAAACCTCCTCAGTGATTCTTTCCAGATCTCATTTATTTCCTGAGCTTATTACTATATGTGTGTTTTCCAAAGCACAACTCACATGGAACTGGCTCCACCTTCACAACTGCTATAGTAGCCAATCCCCATTTCCACAGGTTTTTGGTGCAGGAATTTGGATTACTCCCAACATGATCAGGACTTCTCATTTGGCCATCTCAGGATTTCTCATGGCCATCTCAGGCCATGCTGGCCTGCAGAGCTGAGTTGGTCATGCCCTTCAGAGTAAAGTTGTGCAGAGATAACCTCAAAGATTTTCTCTCTAGGAATATCTGGCTACTTGATGGAATCTAATTAACCCTGACACAGACAGCTATTTAAAAAGTATTGAACATGTTCTCAGCATTTGCACTCCAGGACCATCCTAAAGGAAAAGGAGGAAGGATTCATCATGAATGCTATCCACTAGTTTGCTTGATCTTTTCCTTTCAAGAGGAACAATCGCCAATGAGAAGCAATGAAAACTGTAAATGATGTGTAAGGATAAGTGTAATATGCAGCTATAAATTAAAATGTCCATTTGCCATGGATAAGAGCTAGTAAAAGAAAGTCAGTGAAGCAGGACAGCTTTGCTCTCATCAAAATCAGAGCAGAATCCACCCGTCAGAAAACTAAATATTCTTTGTTCAAGCAGATCATTACACTGATTTTTACACACTCTTTGCATTTCCTAACCTAACCTCCTTAAAGCATCCTAAACTTCTGACATGTTCAAATCATTTCCAGGTAAGAAGAAAGACACTTCACAGGAAAAGGTAATAAAGCAAGTTTTCTTTACTTTTCATGTTCTGAGTAAATTAACTGTTTTTCTTATTTGTTTGGGTTTTTTTCCTTTAGCATATGTTTCAGAAATTAATAAATAGTGCATTTCTTCCATTCAAACTACTTTAATCAATGCAATGTCTGAATCTACTCCTTACCAATAGATTTTCATGGAAGATGTGCAGATGTTGCACTTAGGGACATGGTTTAGGGGTGGACTTGGCAGTGTTGGGTTAATGTTGGATCTGATGAACATAACGATCTTTTCCAACCTAAATGGTTCTTTGATTCTATGCAGGAGTGCAATGCACAGCTCTGCTAGGATGTCACACCCTACTTATGACTAAATATTAAATTTTTCCACTCTGCTACTCTGAGTTAGAAATGCATCCACGTACCAGAGTCACCTCTCTCCTGGTACTCTGCAAATATTAGAGGCTTTGCTGTTTTCCTGTAGGAGCAAAGAGAGCATCCTGAGGCAAAGCTACCAGCAGCTTTCATGATGGGCAGTTTTGGATCCTTGCTTACTCATCTCAGTACCAATGGATATTTGCTTCTCTGTTTTCTGCTGAGGTAGTTTATTATCAAAGTATGAGTTGATCTGCAATTGATATTTTCCATAAACATTTGTGGGACCTGTGAGATGGACAAAACTCTTTAAGGATCTCTCTGCTTTTCATACATCTTGCCATTTGGGATCCCTCTCTCCTGCCTATAAATATCTGAAAGGCTGATCTCTACTCCAAGACAGCCACCTGGGTCCCTTCCAACAGCAAATAGTAGGAACACATGTTGCTGCAGGGTGGAATTTCTCTCCTGGGCCAAGAGGAATATCCAGGTGCTGGTTGCTGTCTATTATTTCCACTGGCCACAGGAGAAATGTGGACAAATAGCTGAAACCAGGTAATTTTTAGATTGTTAAAAAGAGAGTGAGACAAACATTCCCTTTTGCAGCTATACCTGTTTTGCTTTGCTTTTAAAACTTTGCTTGCTTTTACAAGACATAAGCAAAAATTCTTGCTTTCAGGAAAAATCTGGGAAGATTAAAGAAATTTCCTTCCCCTATTGGCACTCTGTTATTCTTCCCTAGCCCTCTACTACTGTTTTGTTTAGGTTCCTTCCTGCAAAGCACCTGGAAGTAGGCACACTGAGGTAGCTGCTGGATAGAACTAAACCTTTGCATGGGTTCAGAATGGAAATTCAGCAATACTGAATTCAGCACTCCTGATGTTAGACATGAACACTGAACCGTGCAGAGGCATGCTGCCAAGAAGTTTAGATTTATCCTTGCCCTTCCTCAATTACTAGTTTGAAAGAACATCTCCTGCTCTACCTGTCTACACTGCAGTACAAAACTTATGTTGGGCTGTTATTTCCCTTGACTGCTTTTTGCTTTTTTAAGACAAAGATATGCAGAATCCTACTCCTATCCAGTGCTCTGCTCCTGTGACAATCCATAGCAATCCTTAACTAGAACTGCAGACTGCAAGGGGTATCTATCTATTAACACCATTGCTACCAAATAGCAACAAAGGGAAAAAACTCTTTTAAAAATGAGAGACTAATTGTAGCAGCAGTTGTTAACTGCAGTTGCCTTGCAGGACTCTCAGAGGAATCCAGAATGGAAAGCCATGTGTTATAGTCCCCACCTGATGCTGGAAGAGACACTGCTTTTTACACATACTTGCTGTGTTGTACCTATTTTGCTTGTACAGCAGGGTTTGGGTTGAGAGGAATGGATTGAGTGGGGAGTTAGGGCTGATGTAAACCTAAAACTAGCTTAGTTCATATTAAATTAATAAAAAATCTTGAACAGTGTATGATTCCACCTTATAGGAGCACAGAAGGTGAGTGGTGCTAGAAGCCCATGGGCTGTGATGGGAGGGAGGAAGGACATGCTGCTTAAGTACCATGGGTGGTGCAAGCCTAATGCCAAAAGAAAGTGGTAAGACAAGGGGACCTGGAAGAGACTGGGAGCAGGAATGTATAATGAAGTCACCTCATGGACAGGATGAAATAACTAAAAGTCATAAAAGTCATAGAAATCATGCTAAAGAAAATGGAATAGTGAACTTGGCTCATAAGCTTCTTAATGTGTCCTTACCTATCCCAGTATCACTGATGCTCATTTGCATAAAGGATGCTTTATTTTATAACAGCAAATTATTTGTCAGCTGGCCTCTGCATCTGCTCCCTGGTCATTTAGATTAATGGCATTTAGGGATTTTCTTTAAAGAAATTGTTGTTGCAGCTTTTCCATGGTGCTAAAAGAAAGATGTCTATTGTTCTTCATGCTAATACTATCATTTTTTAAAGTCTAAGTTGTTTTCGATTCACTTAAACTGGGAATATGAGTAGCAAAAGAGAATTACATTTGCATTGCATAAAATGAAGAAGAAAGCACTTTGGTGGAGTCTTAATACACTTTAGAAGCATTTTAAAAATATTCATATTCCCAAAATATACATATACACATTGAGGATCAGTAGCTTGTTCAAAGGATAATTTATTATAACTTATACTGTTTGCCAAATGAAACAATCTGCTTTCTTCTTCCAGTAGGATTCTAGATTATCTGAAAGGATCAGAGTCAGATGTTTGTTCCAGTGGATGTAGTTATCCACTATCATAAGCTTTCTTGTGCCTCTGATAAGAATTTTATGTCCAGCATTAAAAATGGTTGCATTTTTAGCATAACTTGCAACAGCTCTGTCTTTCTCTTTGGAGGGTGCTGGGCCAGTTCCATAGGAGGATTGCACGTGGTCTCTACACAATCTGGCAGACCCATTAACATCCTGTTAATTAGAGCTGCTTTTGTAAATTCAGGAATAAAGTAGCCCAGTCTCTCTCTCACTGAAATACCAGATACAGTAGCTTACCCATTATGTGTGCTTCAAGTTCTTTATTTCATCCTGGTGATGAAGACTACAACGTTCATCAGAAATCCAAGCACCAAGCAAACATGGAGAATTCAGGTACCAAGAGCCAGGGGCCTGGTGTATTTAGGGGGGCTATGGGAGAGCAGCTGTCTGTGGTGAGTGTGCATAAGGCAGTGGCAGTGCCCAGGCTGTACACTTGGATGCCTTCTCTTGTAATCCTCTGGCACATCAGAATGGGTCTTTCAGCTTTTTAATCAGTGGTAAAATAGAGAGACAATCCAATTTGTTAATTGTATGGGAAGAAGAATAAAACAACATTGCTACAATTTTATTGAACAATTTGGTTTTCAAGATCTCCATATCCGTATTGTTGATTAATTCACATTTCCAGCTGCCCTTCACATTCCCCATGAATTTACCTCACTCTAATCATTTTGTGTCTTTTAAAATTTGATTTGACTGGAGCAATTTTTTTCTCAGCTAATTCTGATTGTTTCTAATTTGGAAGGCAAAGGCAGATATGGCTTAGCACGACATTAATATCCCTCAACACTCTGGAGTTTTGATCTGGCCACTGGGGAATTCTTTAGCGGCGGAATGCCAGATTTTAATGAAATAGTTTTTTTAAAAAAACTGTTTTAGTTCAGTCCTTTGTCCTTCTGAGCCACATAAATAAAGCTGGAAAACTGAACTGCTATTTGAAAACCGGGTATTGGAAGACAAGATGTGTACCATGGCAGTTCACATACTTTTTGCATCGCTTAAAAATCACATGGTGTTCAACCTTGCAGCATTGTACTATCCCAAACACTAAACCATTGGGATTATATTCTGGAATTGTGCTGAGGGAGTTATGATATGCTTTCCTTGATAATTGGTACACATAATTAGATTATATTTCATTTAAAGAAAGCACCTAGCAAGAAGAATTCTGACTCCAATCACATTAATTCATACTAAGGAAGATTTTTAATTGCATCCAGGTATCTGGAGGTGCAGCAAAGTGCTTAATTCACATGGTCTGATGGAGAAGTAGGCTACAGTCTGTTTTATAAACCTCACTTCAACTTCCTTAAGACCAGTCCACCTTTCTTTTCTCTTGTCCTGCTCTCTCCTGAGCTCTCCCAGGATGTGTTTCAGGCTGGCTGTGAGCCATACAGCACAGTCCTGAAGCTGAGCAGATACCAGCCCAGACTCAGGGCTTTGCTAACCAATTGTCTGGAGATGGTATTTTCCTAGCAAGCAGAGTGAGATCACGTCTGCACATAAAAAAAAGTGTAAGCAGACCATTGGATTCAAGGTAATGTCAATTATTCCTCAAAATTGCTGGCACATGGAGTGAAGCAGAGATTAAAAGCAAATATGGCCTTAACGTGCTATTATGAGTTGTGCTACTCAGGGCTTGGCAAACGTTCCCATCCAGAAAAGCTCCAGGGATTCTACTTATTCTGCCTATCAGCCCCAGGACCATAAATCATTACACTGGAAATAAAGAGCACTGGAAAACATCAATATGATTTAACATTGTAGAGCTCTTTCTCCAGAGAAAATAGAGTTGCTACAAGGAAGAAATGCAACTTATGGATTTGGGATGTACTTTTTCCATGGCAAACCAAGGCTGGGAGATGACATGTATACAGAAAATTTTAGTAAGCCAGCTTATTGCCAGCTTCCTTTCATTTTCCTTAGCCTGCTGTGCTGACTCCAGCCCCTAGCTATGGATTGTACTGCTCTGGAGTCCCTGGAGAACACTTCTAAATGTGGCAGATAGGTGGGAAACAGGGCATCGATTCTTATTGATCCTTCACCTCCACCTTCATCCTGGCTAGACAAAATCCCCTGCTAATGTGCCCCTGGATATCTTCCAGGGCTGGCCTTGCAAGGGAGAGCACAGAGCAGAAAATGCCATCTTTCCAAGTAAAAAACAGGATTAAATGTTTCTCAGTTTACTTATGTGAGCAGCACAACACCTTGGTAATTAGTAGTTTGGGGGGGTTCTCATTCTGAAGGGTTTAATGAATATTAGTGATGTTGTGGAATGCTGCTTTGAATAATACACACCGCTGGAGCTGTTTATCAACACAAGTTTTCAACCTAGATCAGGCACAGAGGATTAAAAAAAGCCAAAACAGTTTATGAAGTATTACTGGGTAAGAGACATTGCTTAAAAAACAAAAGAAACACAGGGGAAAGCTATTATACACATTATTAAGTTATGGAATTTGATCTTTAGATATAATTTAATGCCTGTGTGAGGCATTCAACAACACTTTAGTACTGTTAATGCCGCAGTATTTCATCAGTTTGCCCAGTAACAATCATATGTTAACATAGCAAACATGCTCTGTAATGTTTTTTATTTTAATATCTTCTAAATCTGTATTCACATAGGTGCCTTATTTAAAGTCCTCAGATAG
>VZTT01017494.1:12123-41981 GCA_013400855.1 Buphagus erythrorhynchus | reverse complement strand
ATTATTTTAGCTGAACCCAAGCTGGTCCCAGCTTTTACATTACTTTACTTCCTTTCCCCAAGTATTTTTTATTTTTGTCTACACCAATTACCAATCACAACTAAAAGCAGTTCTAAGCCACCCCTGACGAGATGCTTACATGAGATGCTTACAAAAGTAATGAGAATTTTAAATATCTGTTTTTGTCCTTGGGGTTTGGCCATGGGTAAGATCCCTAATATGCAGATTTGCTCCCCATCAAAGAGCAGTATCTTTCCTCTTTTAATTTCCAGAAAAAATGTTTGTTATATATCTTGGATTAAGGGCAGGTGTCGCCACAAACAAATTTGGGAAGATGAATTAGTTGCTGTTTGCTGAAAGTAATTGCTTCCTGTTACGATTACCATAGCAATTAATGTATTTCTCTATAATACTATCAGGAATAATAAAGTTAGTGGAGAAGAACAGCAAACAAACACCTTTGTCTGCTCTGGAAAACAGATTAGTACCAAACCTGCCTTGTTATACAGACAGCAGGAGAGCTGCATCCTCCTTATCACTTCACTTTCTTGCTTTTAAATGCTTGGCTTAGTCAAAGTCATGAGAGACAATTAGGCTTTTGTCACTTAGCAACCATAACTGGGTTCAGGAGCAAAGCAATTTGCAACAGACAGTACTTGACTACAAAACGTTACCACTGCAGCACATCGACAGCCACTCACTCCTGTTTGAAACCCGGGAGTCTGGGCACAGAAAAACAACCAAAGTACCTTTTAAAAGTGTTCACATTCCATTTTTTAAGCTACTAGAGGAACTTTGTCTTCCCCTGACTTCCCACCATCCCATCACCCATAGAGATGAGTTTTTGAAGAAGTCCTTGAGACAGGAAGGATGCAAGTGAGCACCTACAGCTGTCTTGAGGCATCTCAGTGCTAATGCCACCCAAGTCAACTGCAGTGAAACACCTATGTACTGTGAATATGTCAGTAGACCTCTCCTTTCTGTGTGTTCACTTTTATCACTTAGGTGCTTTTGAGTTTCAAGTAGGTACTTAGGATGTCCTTGGATGAATAGGAAGTTTTGAATGAAAATATGACACAATGAAATAATGAAAAATTACTGAAATTTTACATTCCTTGTAAATTATGGGACTTTGGGTCTTCAACAGTGGTAGACAAATAAACATTGGTGACAAAAATACTATTACTTTTTACAAAAGTACTTTGAGTAACTCTGTTTTAGAAGGATCACAATCTGTAGTTAAGATCCAAAGCCTGATTCTGATATTGGTTGGAGCCATTCACACCATGGGCTCTCAAAGACTCAGTTTAAGCAGTGCATATGGGGGCAGCAACAGGCATGTCCTGCTTCCAGCTCTGACCTGATGAAAGCACTCTTAATTCACACAGCATTGTCCAGGAGTGACACAAGTATGTATTTTCCTAGGAGTTTAAACAGTCTTGAAAAATGTTTGATGGATATTACAGGAGCTCCCAGTGGAAGCAGAAGCCCAGTGAGGCTGGTCTCAGAACACTGATGGATGAAGAGAATTTTACTCTGATATTCCAGCACCTAGCTAAACTATTCCATTCTGGAAGACTGAATAGATGTAGTTGAAAATCACAGTAGCCAAGTATTTCTCATTACTCTCTTGCTGCTAAAAATGCTATGGAAAATGGAGTAAATTACTTTGGCTCGGGCATGCAATGCTTGCCTTGAAGTCCTTAAGTATTTTGTTCAGCCCCAGTACACAGAAAATAAAAACGTCTGAACGAATTTATTGAGGGTTTAGTTCTCTGCTTGTCACACTCGACAGCAAATCTGTGACTCCTGGAGATTGGTGCTGCTGTGTGGGGAAGAGCAGCTCTCTCTTGCCACATCACCCTGCCTAATCTCTGGTACTGGTGATCTGCTTATTGATCACAGCTTTACAGACATCATCTGCAGGAATGCAGCAGAAAGGGAATCAACACAGGAAAAGTGGAACCTGCAGCTATGGGGCCTTGGCAGCAGAAGAGCAACTGCCTCCCCTCAAAGCAGCTCCTGTGATAGCAGTGTCACAAAAGTCTACATTCACCTGAATTAGCACAAGATCCAACAACAGTCTTGGTATATTAGACGTGTTAATTACATTCTGTAGAGAAATAAAATTACTTTAAATCGTCTCTAATAATGTAAGTGCACCGTGAAACTACTGTATTTCCTTATGCTAAAATAAGCAACAAAGATGTGATGATATTTTTTGTTCTAAGAAATACTATTCTTTTTTAACTTACAATAACACAGCTTCTCAATAACACAAAATAATGGGTAACCACGGATCTAATTGTCAGGCTCAATTTATGCTTAATGACATGTAAAGTCTGCTCCTTAACTCTCAGAGAAATGTAGGTTTCTGGGTGTTTCCTTCTGTTCCTTTCTTAAGCATGTGCAGCACTCCTGCCTCCTAAAGATTTACTCTTTAAAAGGTTGTTATGTGCCTTTAATACTGGAGGATCCTACTATTCCTAGTCATTAGACTGAAAAGCCTATGTGTTACACAAATATTTGTTGAAATATTCATATTCCAAACCTGGTTCAAGACATACCTTATAAATACTCAGATGATCTTAGATTCTGAAAGTTACCAGGGATTAATCTAGTATTTTCCACCCAAACCCTAGAGTTTTAGGTACTGAACATGGTGTACCTGAAAGAGAAGAACAAATTGGAAAAGTGTAAATGTTAGGGGAGGTATGACCCAGAATCCAAAACTTCAAACACTTTTCCCTGAATCATCTCACTCTGCGAGACTTGAAACCTACACAAACATCATTTCCTCCTGAGGCAAGAAGAATTGGAAATCTGGAAGGCTGAAAAACACCTTTCCCAAAAACCTTTCTCTCACATCTCTGCTGCCATGTTAGACACTAAAAAAAGTCCAGGAGTGTGTGAAAGCCTGGATGTGAGCACCTGACAGGGCCATGCTCCTGGGTGACCTCCCACTCCAGCAAGCCACAGGGTGACTGCTGAGCAGGGCAGCCTGAGATCCAGCAGCTGCAGAAGGAAACATGGAAACAACCTCACTGAATTCTTTGCTACAGCAGCACATCTGCATCCCCTCTGGATCAATAAGCCCAGGGTGGAGAATGGCTTTTAGTCTGGTCCTTCCTTTCCTCTTTGTGTGCTTTTCAAATAGCACAAGGAAACAGATGGTCTATCCCTGGCATTGCACCTCACAATTTTGCCCAAATAAGCCTGAGCCACAGAATTTTCTGCAGGTTATGATGAAGCTGGACATGGCTATCTATTGGCCAGTGTCCCTGACAGGACATATCCACACAATTTCACACATTTTATATGTGGTGTAAATGATCAGACAGAATAATGCCTTCCACAGGCTTTCTGTTCTCAGAGTTCTTTCTAACTCCATCTTCTGGAGTAAACTCTTTTTACTGTTCATGCTTGTTGCTCCTGTCTATTTCCCTTTCCCTGGATGTTACCACATATGATAAGCAATGCATGCTGAGTAGTGCTCAGACACAGCCCAGTGATCTGCCAGTGAATTCCTTCTGTGGGTGTTTGAATTCTCCAGCAGTAACTTACAGATTTAATTTTGCCCCATTATATTACTGAAACAGAATTCTGCACTTTCATTTTTCTCTGTCCTGGGATATCTTATGCTTCCTTATGCTATTCCCAAAAGCAGCTGCATAGGACATCGTGTTTTGTGGGCTTTATTTTTGGCTGGCTCATAATTAACTCTTAGCTGGTGAGTTAAAGTATTATTCCACATCCCTTGTCTAACACTACAGACTGACTGCTCAGTGCTTTACAACTTCTTTTTTATTATTATTATTTAAGATATTGTGCTATTCTGAATAACTTAGAAAATTACTTTATTTGACTTTATTGCATGCTACCACTGAGAACTCTTCAGGCTCCTCACATTACCTGCTGTTGCCAAGCTGATAAATATGAAATATTGCCTGTTGATAACCTGAAAGGAGTACTATTTTCCTCAAGTGGAACAAGCTCTCCAGTTGTGACGTATTACAGGGATCTTGACGCCAACTGCCACCCACTAACATGCTAATCAGCAGCAAAGGGAAGAGGCAGAGCCAAAACCACAAACCCAAAAACTCATCAAAGCTTGAATGAAACCACAGTTTTACCACAGTGGTGTTGTACCAGCTGTACCAGCAGCTCCTGCTCAGGCTCAGTATGTTCATCCTGACAGACGTGTATCCTACGGGGCAGAGGTGAGGACCTGCAGGACAAGTTACCACTTCATAGTCTTTTCATCCAAAAGATTTAACCAGTCCTCATGACCTTTGTTTTCCCAGCTCCTGCCCTCCCATGGCAATGGAGAAAACTTAAAAATACAAAATGTTCACAAATTACAGGATCTAATAACTTGTGTCTTAGAAGAAACATATTACTCAGAGGTGATCTGTACATTTAGTCATTAGAGCCAACAAGTTCAGCATTTGCTTTCGCAACTGTAGCTCAAATTGTTCTTATTATTTTTTAAAAACACATGTATTGCATGAATACATAATCTATTTCTTGGAGTTACCTGTTAATTGTGGAGAGATTCTGAATTTGTTGTCTTCATCATGAATAAATCCATATATTTCACTTGCAATTTCTGGCTTTTTATGCTGTAGGAAACACTCAGACACAATCTCATGTGACATTAAAGTCACTGCACCATGTCTCTCAACATCATTAAAATAAGGAATCATCTCTGCTTAAAAATGCAAAGAAAGATTTCCCAGCTGCATTATTTTCTCCTCTGGAGAAAGGATTTTGGGATCTTTTTAAAAAGGACAAAATGAAAACCAACATTGAACTGAAAGAACAAGAATTTCCTTTACCTCTTAAGACAACAAACACACAAATACTGATCCTTCTGTTACTTTGCCTCACTTCTTTGCAGCTAAAACATCTCTTTAGCAAAACCAGTAGGGTTTTTGAAGGGTGCAGCCAGTCTATAAAGCTCAGATGGGGTGAAAAATTGAGCTTTGAAACTTTGCAAACAAGTTGCTCTGAGCCAATTTTCTCACAGCTGAATCTTTGCCTTGTTTGTTCTCATTTCCCACAGGTAGTTATGGCATTGGCAATTTGAAATAACTTGCTGATATTCAGCATGTTGTTTTATTTCCTCTCCTATAATTGAGTTGTGCTGGTTTGACATTTTGATTCAGCACTGTAAAAAAAGCAGATCCAATTTACTGAAATTTCTGTGGTTGATTCAAAAGTACTGATTCAATTTCTCAGTACATTCATTAAAGGAAACATACTTAACCTTACATTTGTTTGCAGAAACAAGTAGCCACTCATCAGAAACAAGAAGAACATCTCACTTTCCCTGGAGTAACTCACAACTTTGGGCAGGGATGGATCTGATCTGAGGCTTGGTTTCCACAAGGCTTTTCTGTTTTGGAGTACAGTCCCATAAAAGTCATTTCAGAGCCACTTCAGTACTCTCTTGACCCTGCATCAACACCTAAAAGATTTCCACCTGTTACATGCTGTGTGAGAAAAGAGGGAGAAATAACGGCAAAGGACCAGGTCAATGCAAGGTGTTGTCTGTAAAATTCAGATTATCATAGTAAACATGAGAATTGACAACATAAAATGTTCATAAACCAGCTGCTCGCTCTCCTCTATTTCTAGGGACAAACCCTGGCTCTTGCTTCTGCCCACCCTTTTTGAACAGATACAGATTTTGCCTGGACAAGGGTTCAAGGAGGCTCAAGATGCTGCCCCATCAAGTCCACTCTGCACAAGTTCATCCACAGCCAACCAAAGCCTGAACAACCCATTTTCCCTCAAAACTCCTAGGTCACCCTGAGTGACCCAGATGGCAAAATGCTCAGCATTGCTGATGGAGCAAGGAAAATAATAATGGTCCTTAGTACCCTCTTGTCACCAGCTTCTTTTCAACCTAGGGGAGAGGGAAGCTGTGGTTTCTTAAGATGCTGTTCATCTTTAGTATCCTGAAGCATCAGATGTAAAAAAGGTGCTTATATGCATCTCTTTGAACTTAGGTTGTTTCCATTAATCAATTTCAGCACTCTGTTTTGCTGCTGCCATCAAAATGTATTCTCAGTATATAAAGCAAGGCTCTTCAACAGTTTTTCTAAAGCATGAGAGTTGAAAAAAAGCACAGGAATAATGGATGGAGCTAAAAAGATGTTTTCAAGTAGCTGGTTTATAATACATGTGAAACCTAAATTTCAGTATATTGTTCACAGACTTAGGGATTTCAGAGATGCTTGGGTAGGTTCTTCCCATACAAAGGTAACTTATACACACTCTACACACATACCTGAATCACTTATCTCTACTGTGTACCACACTCAGGAACTACAGAATGACAGGAAAGGGATGCTAAGTGCAATAATCCCACTGAGCACTAGAAACCAGCACTTGTTCCAAAGATCCAGAAATAAATGTTATTGGGAACAAATGATGTTGGAGAGATACTGATGGTTTTCAACTTTTTCAATTTCTCTCTGCAGCAGAGATCTCTTTTTTTGAACCAGACATACCTTCACATGGCTCAGAGCTGATCCTCCAAAAGCCAGTCCATTGCAGAATTCTCTCACTCTCTGCTTCTAATACAGTATTAGTGGATCTCTACCGCACTATTCAGTATCTGTTAAAATATGTACTTCTTTCTTAAATTCATAAACTTCCAAACGACAATGAAAAGAACAAGATCACTTTAAAATCTATTGCACAAATTATTTAATTCCTCACTTCACATTAAAAGACAGGATTCCTGTGAGATTCAGGCTAACAGAACAGAACTTTAAAGCTTCTTATTTTTATTCCTAGGAAGCAGCTGAATCTTTATGCTTTTCCTGCATCGATTTTTCCAAAACTTGAAGGATGTAACAATTGTGAGGATGTCTAGCATTTATCATGTTAGGAAAATAATTAAAACAGGCCTTATTTTCATTCAGTAAAACTGTGACTTTTCTTTGGTCCTTCTTCCCTAATTTAAAAACTGCGAAGGATAAAGCCTTCAGAAATTATACTTAAAAGTGATTAATTATGAAAATTATTATGTGCTTGAGTGATTGTGTGGCTGCATTGATTAGGTATTTCCTACTTAGATCCAAAGCTAGATTAGGTAACACGAGTGAACAGGCAGTTATTAATATTGCAGTATCTAGAGAATGGTAGGGATGACCAAAGTAGATCACTTTGCAGTGAGCTGCCACTTCTGCCAGTGTGACTGCAAAGGAAGAAGCAGCCAGGCCCAGAACTGCCAGTGGGAATCAGCCAGCCTGCTCCCACTGAAATCCATCAGGGGCTGCTGCTCGTGCTACTCTGCTGCTATCTGTGTGTGCACAGACACAAACACACTTTCTACCTCCCATAGTCTGAGAGGCCTATTTCACACAGTTTTTATTTTGGCCCTATGATTAGAAAAACTCCTCAGCTTTGAAAAAACAATAAATGCTCATGGCAACTCCTGTGAGTTTTAATACTTTCTGTACAGCTGATGGCACAACAGCCTTGAATTTGCTTTATGTGGTAATTTAAGCAATTTAAGCTTAAAATGTTCCCAGGGCAAAAATTAGGGTTATGTCTAACAAGTACATTAAGGCTTATTATGCCTATTAAGCACAGGGAGTCACCCTTGTTGTGACTGCACATTATATTTGAAAGCTGTTCTGGACAGTGTGCTGATTCCCTAATCAAACCAGTGTATTTTTGGTGACATTTAGAAACCCTCAATTACAAAACACGTAGATAAAAGGGCAAAGGAATGGGTTTTCCTAAATACAGTGACAGAAAACAAAAACAGACATTGGACATAGGCAAAGAACTGGAACCATTCTTTTTGCATTCTGTTTTTTACTTTTAATTCTGTTACTTTTGTGTCTTAAGAGACTCAAAATGAATAAATAGCCCAGTATCCAAGGGGAATATAACCTTGTTATTTGAGGAATCAAAGATTTTGAAATTGCCCAAGAGACAGAAATCAAAGATATTTTGATCTTGCAACATTCAAAATATTGAGTACATCTTGTTACTTTTAAGTATCTTCAGAATTTAAAAATTAAAGAAGTGCTGACTCAAATTTGTATGAAGTTAAAATAACTTAAATCCTTTTTTTTCATCTTCCATAAATCTTTTATTGGTGGTTCAAAATGAAGCATATGCTTCCAGAACGTTTATCTCATGGCTGGCATCCTCCAAGGAAACCAGATGGCAAAACTCATAAATCCTTTCCCTTCTGCTCTTTGACAGTCCCAATCAAGAAAGTTATGAGGCCAGAAGATCAGGTTTATTTCCTATTGTTATAAAAACATTTTCTTTATGCATCCGATGTGGTTTTAATTTTCTCCAAGTCCATGGCGGCAAACAGCAGTTTAATGAAATATTATGTACAGACAGCTATTGGAAGAACATACACCACGTTCTCTACCTCAGTTGGAGGCACTGGTGTATGATTTCACACAAGAGCAGATGAGATCAGAAGCACTTTGAGGTTTTGATGCACAGTACCAGACAGAGTTTAAATTTCAAGCACAATCACACAAAAAGATGTCACTCCCAAACAGCAGACAAGGATTTTGCCTTAACAAGTTGAAGTATAACTACAGACAAAATTGACATGGTAGGTAAATGTTTTAGGCCTCATCTGCAAATGGAAGGTTTAATCTGTCTACTGCCTTAACATCAACAGCATGATTAAACAATTTTGAAATTCTTTTGATCACTCACCTTAAAGAATCCTCACAAGATGAAAAGAAATTATTATCATAAATGTTCATGATTTCAAGACTGAAAGCTTGAAAGAATTGACAACTCCAATATGACAGTTATAAGGCTTCTGGGGAAATAAAATGTGCAATTAGAGCTCTTTGATTACCTGGAGGAAGTTCAACACTTCACAAATTAGTGCTCCAAACTGAAATACTACTGGAAAATTTTAGTTTGCTTCCCAAGAAATATTCCAACATGTTTTGATGAAGAATCTGCAAAACAATTGTGGATGTTTATTTCAATTCATTTCACTGTATACCAATCCCAGTGAAAACAGCTGTTAAAATCTAAACTTCCCTACATAATTCATTCTTTATTACCTTTGCCTTTTGGTAGAAGATTCTCCCATCAGAATAATTTTAAGATTCACAAGAATCTTCTGAGGAAACAAAGGTGAGGGGAAATGAAAAATTAAGAAAAATACAACATAAATGCCAGATTTTATTGAGGTATTATGTTCACATTGGTTTGTGCACTGAACAGTCACATTTGGCTAAAGACAACCATGTTCATGACATGAAGACACCACAGTGAGATGGCACATGGGGAAAGCTTAAAATAAAGCTTGGTCAACATGGTGTGCCAAATTCTCCTCTGCTTGACAACTGTGTTACCTCACTGGAATTGCACAGGATAGAGACAACAACTTGCAGGAAAATGACCGACAGCAGTAGCTGACATGTGCAAGTCAAAACACACAATTTCTCAATATAGCAACCACACACAAACACATCCTGGCCCAGCTTCAGATTGGCCTCTGGTTATCGACAGTGGTTGTAAGAGCCAGGAAACAACTCCGGAAGAGTGAGTCAGGTTCTCGTGGCTTACAGTCACAGTCCATCCTTGTGGCTTAGGAAATCTCTTGAAATCACTTGGCTCTGTCAACAGCTTGTTTTGGTGGGGGCTTTGTGACAGATGCAGCTCTGTATCTGCAAAATACCAATAACAGTTATGAGTTAGACTGAACAGGGTAAGATTTTTTTCCTACAAAAAAATCCAGAACAAACCACACAGCTCAATCCATTTCACTGGCACAGATACTTCTTTCCAAGTATCTCATTATATTCCTAACCTTTATCAGGGGAAGAACAGCACCCCTAAAGGGCATTACTACAGCTATGGAATACTAAGTGCCTTCTCTGGGGGTGTTTGTGGATGGGTAGCTCTGCTGCTGCTCCTCTACTGGGCCAAGTGAGGATTTTCCCTTGCATGTGATAAAGGCCCACACACAATGGTGCTAAAACAAAACAAAAAAGGTTTTGTAGATAAAGACACTCATTCATCTAACATTTCTATGCAGTGCCTCTTGGAAAATGCACTACTAATATCTACATCAAACCATGCATTTAATTTCTTTTCTAATGATAGACATACTCACAATGTGTGCGTTTAACCCTGAAAGACACCAGAATATATTCCAAACTACACTTGAGGAATTTCTATACAAACAAATTGCTCTATTGCTCATAAAAGCAGGATTGATTCTGAGGTAAAGCACAACAGCTGTTGGTACAGATGGGTTTAGAACCAAATGCTTGTCTGGATACGCAAAAAATGGACATGGACTGAAGTCTTGCTGGACAATTTCAGCTAACTCAGCTACTGACAGAAGTTCTGAAGAATGAAATCTTGGATTCAAGGCAGATGGCAGCTAGCAGCAATAGCATCCTAACCAGCAAAGAACATCAGAACTGGTTCACTGAGAGGAATTATGCTCATCTGAATTATAAGTGATATTTTTTGTCGATTCTAGATAATTTTCTGAAGACTCTGAGGATGGTTACATATTCCTGATAAACTTAAATGAAAACCTGAGACATGCATGTAAACTTAGATTTGTACCCTTTCCCAGCACAGCCATGTGTCCGACAGCAGTGTGCCCTGGCAGCTGAGGAGGCAAACCCCACCCTGGGTTGTGTCAAACACTGATAAATAACCACCCAGAAGAGTACATTATCTTGGTGTATTGAACCTTGGGGCAGCCTCACTGTGAAAGCAGAGTGTGGCTCTGGGCTCCATAATTAAAGGATGTTAAGGTACTCAAAAGCATCCAGAAGAGACCAACAAAGCTGGAGAAAGTCTGCAAAGACAGGTGGAAGGAGTGTCCCATGAGCAGTGCCTAAGGACTTTGGGCTTGTCTAGGCCATGGACAAGGAAGCTGAGGGGTGACCTCACTGCTCTGTCCAGCTTCCAGAGGAGGGGAATGTGGAGAGAATGGTGGCCCTGGCACAGGTTGCCCAGAGAAGGTGTGGATACCCCGTTCCTGGAAGTGCTCAAGGCCAGGTGGGGTGGAGCTCTGAGCAACCTGGTCTACTGGAAGGTGTCCCTGCCCATGACAGCAGGATTGGAACTAGATGATCCTGAAGGTCCCTTCCAACCCAAACCACGCTGTGATTCTCTGATCTTTTCTCTCTGGTATCCAGTGAAAGGATATATGGGGATGGTTCAAAGCTGCATCAGGGGAGGTTTAGATTGGACATTAGGAAGCATTTCTTTACTATTCAGTCAGCTTCTTCAGTTACACTTGAGGATTTGGTTTCTCCTTTTGAACTACAGTACTTTGATTTTATTATATTTCACTTTTTTTTATTTCAGAATATTTCTCGAGGGCACTGAGATAATTCTGAAAGGTAGTTTTAGCCCCAGAGTCTTGCAACCCTTCTCAGGATGGTGTCATTCAAAAATTTTATTCATGTGCTCTTCAGTCCTTCAGCCAAGCTCTTACTACTTATCTGGGATAATGTACCAGACACTTTTCAAGACATCCTTCTTGTCTCCAAAAATGTGCTTGAGAATGAGTCACTGAAAATTTCTCTTTGACTGCATTTTCATAACGGTCTGTAATCACAGCCAGTTGTTCCCACTTATCTGATAGGCAAAATTACCTTGACAAAGAGAGAAATTAGATTGGTTTGTCATGATCTGTCTTCACGAAATCCGTGTCAGATTTTTCCCGTGCATAGCTCAGCTATTTAATAATTTAATGTATTATCACTCTAAGTTAGAAGCAATGCCTTCATCTGCCTAGTTTCTCTCCTTTCCCTTTGTAAAGCTAAGAGCTGTGTTTGCCCTTCTGCTGGAAAAGAGCAGGCAAACAAGCTCGAATTGTATGCTGAACTACACCAGGCACAAGAGGCCCTGTTCCTAATTAAAACTCTGTGAATTTGGCAGAGGAAATATGCCTGCTAAAGGAAATCTAATTGGCACCTGTAGCTTTCTCCCAGCAGTAGACATCTGCAGCCACTGATGGACTCTGGCTTAATGCTGCACTGTGAAGTGACTCCCCATGACAGGTGTGGGTATGAAATCTGCAACAAGCATTTTTGAAAAGTAGAGGACAAAAAACAATGAGAGAGCTGGAATTTCTACCAACACTTAGCTATATTATGTGTTGAAGTTCAGGAAAGATCCTCGCCTGCTTTTCCATTCTGAATCAGGAATCAAAAAGGCTCACAGGCTAAGGACAGTTTTCCTGGATTTAGCTCCAAATGAGGTCTCAAGTATTTTGAGTCTTCACTACAATGCCAGCCTCATTTTGGCAACAACAACAAAAAAAAAAGTTGGGTAATTCATCCACAAACAAAGCTTCCAGATTTTTTGGTCTTTATATAATGCATGCATTCAAACACTACCTGAGTCTTTTGCAGCTGCCTCTCAATTTTCTCCCTGTAAGCAACAGTGGGTTAGCAGGCACCCTATAAGCATCAGTCTCTCTACCACGACAGAAAAGCAAGCAAATAGAAGCATGAGGAAATGAGAGGCTCATGGCTTTCAGAAAGCAATGCCACATTCACAGAGCTCATCTCATCTCAGTACTTGGTGCCTGCCTCAGATATTTTTGGATTTTCTCACTACAGACGGCTTTCTGACTGCAGGATGCATTTTAGTCTTTCCATGGCATTTTTCTCCCACAAGCCATTTCATTTGCAACAGCAGAAAAAAAAATGTGTGGAGGTGGTTAGGAGTTTTGAAATGAGTTTTGTTACACTTCAGTATTTTTATAAGGACAAGGAGCCCAAATCAACTTATGCCGATAAAGAGCTCTGAGAAAGATGCATTTGCACTTGGAATGCACAGTGTGACTTTTTTTAAGGGTACAAGAGAAAATACATGAAACAGGGAACTCTTGACTCATTTATTTTCCTGCTCATCTGAAAACAACTGCTGAGCAAACAGGACCACTTATTTTTCTTGTGACAGACATTGCTTATCTGCAGCTATTCTCACATTCTGTGGCTGTTCAGCCATGAGCTTTCACCCCCTGCAGAAAGTAAAATGCATGTTTAATACCATCTGAAGTCCTTTGCATTATTCATAAAGTCCTCATAAGTCTGAAGTACAACTCATCTGTACTGGGGTACATTTTAAACACTATTCTGCATGGTCTGTGCCATAGACAGTTTGACCTTTACACATTATTTCAGCATAAAAATCAACTTTCTTGCAAGATAACCCTCTTCAGTTCTGTAGCAGAATTTACTTGGCTCTCATTCCTGCATCCCCAGGAAGCAAATGGAAGATTAAACTGCCCAGGAGAAACTTCACTGCTTTCACTCTTTGTCACACAGGAGCCTTTCTTGCAATTCATCACTAAAGAAATTGTTTTGAGTAAGTTACAGTGTCTGCCTCCTTAGTAAGCTCTGGTGCAGCCAGGACAGCTCAGGGAAAGGACAATAACAGCATAAGGGGAATATAATCCTGTCTGGCACATAACCATGATGAAGTATTCATGTGCCAGTAAATCTAGAAGAGATTTGTCTGGGGCAGGACTCTGTCCAGGTCTCTGCAGATACATCCCTGTGCAAGGACAACATCAGGGCAATGTATAAATAAATCAGTCACAGTTTGCTAGTGCTTTTCAAAAAGTTAAAAACCCACATAAAGAATCATTTTATAAAATCCACGTAAAACAGAGTAGACTATACAAATACAACAGAATAAGATGAAAATAAATGTTCTTATGGTACCTCTTTTCTTCATAACATTGGTAGAACCCATTCAGTGCCTCCGTTTTTAACATATCGAACTCCCTCTGGTCTCACTGTCTGTAAAACAAAGGCATTTTTAGAAGAATTAACATCATTATTCTTCCATCAGTTGCAAGTAGTAATACATAGATATGCCCACTGCACTAGAAAAACCACAGTTCCTGGAATCTTCTACAATTTTTAGAGGATGAGACAGATCAAATCCATTCCACTTTGCAATCCTGGGCCTCGGGGAGGCTGCAATTATTAACTTACTTGTATTAAAAAGGAATAAACATCAAAGTGAAGAGCAGTTTAAGAGCAGCACTGTAGTATAAGCTGGGCTTGTAGCAGGAAATCAGGAAGTCTCCTGAAAGAAATTGTATTAAAAATTTCCCATATTCAAGAAAACAGACCAGAAATCTCAAACTTTCATCCCTCTCCAAACATAATCAGTCACTCTTGCTTTCAATGCACCTTCCTCCAGTGACTCCAAAGCTCTGAGTGTGTGTGGGAAGACTCACAATATTTCTTTGCAACTGTTACCTATATTTTATAGAAAGATTAAAATGATGACAGGAGCGCATAAAACTATTTTTAGTTAAGGATTTTACCAATTTCCCACAAAATCTTTAGTTCTGGCATCTCCCATCTTTTGAGCATTTGGTTTTGAAACTTAGTAGCATTTGAATATTGTTTTTCAGAGGACAGCTTCATAGGTTAATGTAAGTAATAGTTAAAATTCCACCAGCTAACTAATACAGACACCTGCTTGGAGCAGAAGGGCAGGGATCCTTTGATTCAGCACACAGATAACTGGAGTTTGTCCAACTGATCAGAGTAACTAAAGCAAAGGCAGCCTGCAGTGGATCCCTGCAGGAAGGGAGGAGAGAGATTCTGCCAGTTTCCACTGATCCCTGCTGACAGCTGAGAAAACAAAGCTCTAAAAGAAAAGATTTTCCTCGATGCACTTTCAACTTAATTTATTTTCTTTCTTACCTGATGTTTGTTCTTTCATTCCCTTCCCACTTTCCTCATTCTGTTTCCAGTCCTCATTTTATGCTACTATGCTTCCCATGATAGTCCCCACATTCATGAATAATAAGTGGTATTTGGAGTCTCTCCTCCCTTTTCTCTGCCCTAAATCTCAACCCTGTACATGGTTCCCCCTTTGCCAGGCTCCTTCTCCATCCCTCTCTCCCCAGGCACCAGGCTTCTGCTCCCCAGCCCACCCCCAGCCACTGCTCCACCCCTGGCCCCAGGACCTTCTCCATCCCCTCTGGTCTCCCTGCTCTGCTGCTCTCAGCTCCATCAGTCCCATCTCTCTTCCAAAAGCTCCCAGGAGCAATCAGCTCCTTGCAGTTTTCTCCTTTTCCTGCCAGTTCCAAAGCCAGTTCCCTGCTTTAGCCTGTCATCTAATTCTCCTTATGGAGCTCATCAATCTTCCTCCCAGGCCTCCCTGTATTTCCCATTACCCTTCAGTTCAACACTGGCTTTGACCTCATTTTCCACTTTCCTAAGTGTGGGCCAACACAAAGAGACAGAAAAGATAAACTGAATTGGGCAGGGTACTTTTCTCCAAGCCACTGTGTGGGGAAAGGATTGAAAAACTGGTCCCCTATATCCAAAAAGGGATGAAAAGTTGAGAATGCTAATATTTTAATTTAATAAGAAACTGAAGCAAAGCAGATTGGGAAAGGGGAATTATTTGCTATTGAGGTGTTTTGAAAGCTGCATTTCATTTTATTTTGTTTGAATTGAAAAAAACTGCAGTTTGGTTTCAAAAATGCAAAAATGGGATGTGATAGTTTAGCATTTAAAAATATCTGTACAATAGTATTTAAGCTAAGATCTTAGCTGAAAACAACTGAGTTACTTCAGCTGGGAAAAAAAACAAATCTAAAAAGAAGAAAAAAGAATTCTTATCAGTTACAGAGGAAGGCACTTTGTTTTTGAAGCCTACAGAAGCTATGGGTATATTTGTAGTAAAAAACCTGACTCCTAATGAGCTGCAAAAATCTCACTGCTACAAGGAAGTCTGTGAAATTTAAAAGCTAAGGAGTACAATAAAGACACTTCAAAATTTAATCTTTCCTAGTGATGTACCCTTCCACTAAATTTGAATTCAAAATGGAAATTTTCATTTCCTAAAAAAAAAAAAAAGTATTTTCTTTTTTTTTTAACAGTTGAGCCCATTTGGCTGATTTTTCCCCAAACAGAAATCTGAGGTAGATGACTGGCAAAGATAAAAGTAGCCTAACTGGGGAAAATTTAAAGCCAGCTGCAAGAACATCATACAGTTGAAATTACTCCTAAACCTAGAAGGCAAAATTATGAATGTACACTCCAAAAGCCAAGCAGTACATCTGAATTCAAACAGCAGCTATCTGCTTTCACAACCAATAGCCAGATAATTGTACTGAGCTAAGAAGGACAATGTGTGAGAGTTTTGTGTTCTTTCATCAAAATACTTGAATATTTCATATATTTGAATCACTCCCCATGAGGAATCTTTAATTAAGGAGAGAAATAGGGACAGGAAAGTCATCTGGCTATTTTTCAAGCTGTGTTTTTCCTTATTATGAAATGAAACCATGAACTTTTGCATATTATGACGTCACTGCTTTGGAAGAACAAGGAATTAATAATTTTTCTTAAAGCACATTTTCCCCAGCACTTATGATTAATTTACAAGGCCACAATTCTTTCACACTCCAACCCAAAGGTCCCTGCTGTCTGACTCTGAATGCATTACAGAGGTTTTCCTGTGCTAAGTTTTAAGGGAAAAGTATTAGTTACCATCATAAAATGTAATTTGGTATTAATGCTTTGCAGTGGTATGGAACACTTCATCTAAAAGGTCTTTCCAGACCTGGCAGAAATACCAGGGCAACTCAGAAAATGTGTTTAAAAACTGTTTGGGTCACCAAAGTGGAGAGGTTCTCTCTACCTTTTATATCTCTGATGGCAAAGACATTCTCAGTTTCCAGCAGAAATGATCACTCCTCTCCCATCAGCTGCCTGGCCAAGGCAAGTGTATGTGCACCTTTCCCAGAGTCAAGATGTGCCTCTGGATCTCCCCTTTTCTGCCTCTTTACCACTCCTATCCTGACAATTATGCAATATTTACTTAGTCCTCCTTATCTCTTGCACTGTGGGGATGTTCCAGCATTATTCACTCAGCCTTAACAAAACACTTAAAATCCTGTGACTTCCTAGCTCCCCACATTTTTAAGGGGATAAACCTTTTGCACAAAAAGAAGTTTTTTGTTAGAAGAAGAACAAAGCACATGACCAAATTCCCTTTCACCTTGAATAAATATATCATGTTTGCATACTCAGGGCTTGAATTTCTTTGAGGCCTTTTTTTACCACTGTTACAGGTCTCCAGCATTCAAATGGGAGAAACAAAAACATCTACAATGACTTTAATGAAAAATACTTTCTCTTGGAAAGAGCTTAAAGAGCAACTGAAATGCAGGATCTTCATTTGTATGTGTTTGCCTGCAAACAGTACAATTGTACTGTCTTGTATATTATGGATCAGCTCTGTACTCTACAAATAGAAATGTCTAACTCTAGTAATATTTAAGTAGTTCTTCCTTGTCTATACCAGTTGCTGAGCCCATTTTTCCTAAAATTCAATGCTCAGATTAAAATGTAAATTTTTGCTAGGGCTGAAAGATCCTTAGCTAACTCAATAACCCAATCTGTAATACTCAGTGCTGATGCTATGGAAGACCATTTTCTATTTAAGGCTAAACAGAAGCAAATTCCAGTTGATATGCCTTTTGTAGAATCAGAAACTTTAATAAAGGGCTTCATATTCAGTTTATTGTTAGATTTATCATTGATCTTGAAATTATTTCTGTAAAAATTCAACCACTCTACTTCTGTATTTAGGAGATCTTGGCTGAGCCCACAGAACAATAACTAACTTTTGCTATTATGTGAGGTAGGAAAGGCATAAAATAATCAATTGTATGTTTAATGAGATACAAAACTCCAACTGAGCTGCTGTATTATGGGTGAAATTGAATATAATAAAAAATACTGCTTTCAAAAATGAGTGCTGTATGAGTGCTCCAGCAATGCAGATGTTGCTCAACAACTAAAGTGTGACACAGCCTTCATCTAAAGGCAAAATTATGCCAGTTCAGAAAAAGCTGTGTTGAACTGAGTTCATACTTAAAACTCATGGTCCTCGGGCCTGCAGTTTTCTGAAGCATCTAAAAACTGTTAGTTTTTTATTTTGTTTTTACTGCCTATGTATGGTTATCCTGCACTTTGAGAAGAACTGAAAGATGAGGAGAGAGGCTGTTTTTATTTTCCCCAGGGCTGCAAGCAGGCAACCAGCCATCATGTCAGACACTCAGCCCTTGCATGACTTCCATGCAAAAGAAACCCAAGTATGATGAAGGCAAGCACTCAGGCTTGTCAGTGAAATCCTAAAACATTTCCAGAGATCTCTCAACCTTGGCAAAATAACTGGCTTTCAATTTCCAGCAATCCACCTCACCAACAGCCAAAGCTATCAGAATTTGGATGTGAAATAATTGTCATTTGAAGAAGCCAAAGCAGCAGAATAATAAAAGCTAAAAACACGGGATGAGAGCAGTCAAAACTGTGTTTAAATAAAAAGGAATTTGTCTGAGCAAAGCTCCAAAACACACAAGTGATGGCTGGGAAAAAGCAAAGATCTCTCAGCTTCACAGCTTCATAAGGCTTAGAATTGTGACTTGCAATGCCTATATGAATGCTGGGTCATCACTGGGGGAACTTGAGATGCTGTTCACCTCATGATAGGAAGAGAGGAACAACCTTTGCTACCCAAGCAGGATGTGGGTTTGCATAGGGTTCGAGTCCATATAGAAAGATGGAATTGTTTGGCAGCAGTGATGCAGCAGCACCTGCCTCGTTCCCAGCTCCCCACACGCCAAACATGTCTGGCATAAAAATAAAAGGCATGAGAAACACAGCACTGCTGTCCTGGCAATGGATTAAGAGTGGTGCCATAGCAGGAAAACCTGAGGGAAGAAGTTAAACAGCAACATGTTCAGAAATATAATGCCAGTTTATAATTAAAAAACAACCATCTTGTAGAAGAGCACAAGAGAATTTTGTTCATCCGACCCAAGAGTTTATTTAGGTTGTTCTAGCTAGCAGGTCTTAATTCCACTCTCTCTCCAGGACAAGTGTGAAGTTTTCAACTTGCAGTTTAGTAGCAGTTTGCTGAATGTGTGACTTCAGCAGTTTGCTCACCTCATACAGCTACAAAGAGAGGCTTTGCAGTACTGACAGCTCTATGAACCACTTTAAAACCAAAGCCTGCATTCTCTGGAGAACAAGATTAGACTCAGGAGGAGGCTTACTGCTCTAAAATAGGCTATAATTACAGTAACTCTTTGGTCATTTACTGCCATAAATATATTATATATTTTTATATATAGAGGTATAGAAGCATTTTAAAATAACAAGTAAAGAAAATTATTCCCCTCTTCCAACTTGTTGAACTTCCAATGCCTAAATAAGTAGAACATTCCTTTTATTTCCTACAACTTTACTGGTTGAACTGCTGAAGCAGTTCATTTAAATATTTAGGAAGTCCATGACAAANTTGATATGCCTTTTGTAGAATCAGAAACTTTAATAAAGGGCTTCATATTCAGTTTATTGTTAGATTTATCATTGATCTTGAAATTATTTCTGTAAAAATTCAACCACTCTACTTCTGTATTTAGGAGATCTTGGCTGAGCCCACAGAACAATAACTAACTTTTGCTATTATGTGAGGTAGGAAAGGCATAAAATAATCAATTGTATGTTTAATGAGATACAAAACTCCAACTGAGCTGCTGTATTATGGGTGAAATTGAATATAATAAAAAATACTGCTTTCAAAAATGAGGGCTGTATGAGTGCTCCAGCAATGCAGATGTTGTTCAACAACTAAAGTGTGACACAGCCTTCATCTAAAGGCAAAATTATGCCAGTTCAGAAAAAGCTGTGTTGAACTGAGTTCATACTTAAAACTCATGGTCCTCGGGCCTGCAGTTTTCTGAAGCATCTAAAAACTGTTAGTTTTTTATTTTGTTTTTACTGCCTATGTATGGTTATCCTGCACTTTGAGAAGAACTGAAAGATGAGGAGAGAGGCTGTTTTTATTTTCCCCAGGGCTGCAAGCAGGCAACCAGCCATCATGTCAGACACTCAGCCCTTGCATGACTTCCATGCAAAAGAAACCCAAGTATGATGAAGGCAAGCACTCAGGCTTGTCAGTGAAATCCTAAAACATTTCCAGAGATCTCTCAACCTTGGCAAAATAACTGGCTTTCAATTTCCAGCAATCCACCTCACCAACAGCCAAAGCTATCAGAATTTGGATGTGAAATAATTGTCATTTGAAGAAGCCAAAGCAGCAGAATAATAAAAGCTAAAAACACGGGATGAGAGCAGTCAAAACTGTGTTTAAATAAAAAGGAATTTGTCTGAGCAAAGCTCCAAAACACACAAGTGATGGCTGGGAAAAAGCAAAGATCTCTCAGCTTCACAGCTTCATAAGGCTTAGAATTGTGACTTGCAATGCCTATATGAATGCTGGGTCATCACTGGGGGAACTTGAGATGCTGTTCACCTCATGATAGGAAGAGAGGAACAACCTTTGCTACCCAAGCAGGATGTGGGTTTGCATAGGGTTTGAGTCCATACAGAAAGATGGAATTGTTTGGCAGCAGTGATGCAGCAGCACCTGCCTCGTTCCCAGCTCCCCACACGCCAAACATGTCTGGCACAAAAATAAAAGGCATGAGAAACACAGCACTGCTGTCCTGGCAATGGATTAAGAGCTGGTGCCATAGCAGGAAAACCTGAGGGAAGAAGTTAAACAGCAACACGTTCAGAAACATAATGCCAGTTTATAATTAAAAAACAACCATCTTGTAGAAGAGCACAAGAGCATTTTGTTCATCCGACCCAAGAGTTTATTTAGGTTGTTCTAGCTAGCAGGTCTTAATTCCACTCTCTCTCCAGGACAAGTGTGAAGTTTTCAACTTGCAGTTTAGTAGCAGTTTGCTGAATGTGTGACTTCAGCAGTTTGCTCACCTCACACAGCTACAAAGAGAGGCTTTGCAGTACTGACAGCTCTATGAACCACTTTAAAACCAAAGCCTGCATTCTCTGGAGAACAAAATTAGACTCAGGAGGAGGCTTACTGCTCTAAAATAGGCTATAATTACAGTAACTCTTTGGTCATTTACTGCCATAAATATATTATATATTTTTATATATAGAGGTATAGAAGCATTTTAAAATAACAAGTAAAGAAAATTATTCCCCTCTTCCAACTTGTTGAACTTCCAATGCCTAAATAAGTACAACATTCCTTTTATTTCCTACAACTTTACTGGTTGAACTGCTGAAGCAGTTCATTTAAATATTTAGGAAGTCCATGACAAAGGGTGAAACTTATTACACTCCATCTTGCCAAGGACACTGGCAGTCAGATTTCACAAATGTAGTGAACTGGAGCAGCAGCAGCAATTTCCCCATGTGAGTGGGTTAGTGCTGACTACATGCACTGCTCCTGTAGGCATCTGCCAACACAGTCTGGGCACAAAGGCATGGACTACTGCTACTGAAACAAAGTGTTTTAGACTTCAAAGTGTGGATCCTATGTCAGGAAGAAAGGAAAAAAAAGAATGACCTCTCTCTGTCACAAGAAAATACACTTAAAATCTCTCCTGAGATTCTTATTCCTAGAATGAATCACTACTATATGTTTTTGTACTCTTGACAGGAAATCCAGAGCAACAAAGTCAGTAAGTATCTTCCTGATAAAGGAGATAATTTACCCTCACTCAGTATTGCAAACTTTTGCATTCTTCCTACTAATAAATAAATATACTAAGCTCATGCTAAATGTTTTTAGTTTGGTACAGATTTCACAGAGCAGGCAAAACAGCAGGACAGCTTGATTACATCTTGACATTCCCATCAGAAAGAAAACACACACTGTAGGATTCCTGCACGTCCATTTAAAGACAGAGTAAGGCTTTTGCTCTGCAGGTGCTAATGCACATCAATAACAACCAGTCTTACCTGCTGTCTGTAAGCTCAAGCCAGTATCCAGTTTGCTGCGTGGCTTGGTGCTGATAAACAAATAACAGAGAACACACACAGTGATGATGAAAGCAAAGAGGACCACTGCTGCTATTGACAGGCCCACGAGTGCTCCAACACTAAGAGAGAAAAACAAAAAAAAATTAAGTGTACAAACAGCTTGGGGGACCCATTAAAACAATGGTCAAGATGATGTCTGGAGTTTACTTGTATTCAGGTATGGGAGTAACTGTGTATTTTACTGTGAACCAAAGTTCAGAGTTCAATACTTCAATTGCATAAACTGCAGTTACTTCACTGCCCTCAGAAGGGTCAATGCCATTACACAGCAGTGGAACATCTGGCCCTCAGTGACATTTCATGCATATTACTCCTGAGTCTGACTTAAAGTGTGTTTATGAAAATCAGAAATAACTTCATGCAGTAACTGATATCAGTGAGATCAAAAAGTTCAGTGCACGCACAGAGAGGGATTCTAGGGTTCCAGGCAGCTCAAACAACATGACTACTAAAGCTGCATTTTCAGTCTGAAATGCCATTTTTATAGTATAAAAAACCATGTTATTCAATCCACATTATTAAATTCTTGCTAGCAGCTCTGCAAAGCAGGGTGGAGTACTGTGAACACTGTTGTGCCTTTGCATTAATGAAATAAATCTCCAGTCAAGACTGGAGAAATTCTCCCATGATCTTTGTCACAGCAAAAGGAAAACTAAAGCTGAATTAGTTTACTCACAATATCAAAGGCATCAAAGAAGCAGGAATTAATTACTCTGGAGGCCAAACATACAGTACTATACATAGAATTTATCAAGGTGCCATTCTGCAGAATAAAAGCTACTTCATACATCTCCCATAGGCACACAGTAAGACAGTATATGTATGTACAGAAATCTCTCCTGATTTCCGACCCTTATTTTCAAGTCTTTTCCAAATATAAAATTCTCACGATGAAATAAAGGAACAACTATAATACAGTCTAGCTATCATTTCCTACACTCTCCTGGGCCATTTGATGCCTTCTGTGTTCCAGTCCTCTATTCTACAGTCCATGACAAAGATCCTGACTTTTGGTGAAATTAAACAGCAGCCTTTTGGTCACAGATGAGGAGTCTGAGGACTGAGAATCCTTATACTACTGCTCCGGTATATTTACAATTTTGACAGACGTCAAAAGGACAGAAGAGAGATGAATGTATTGAATTCTTCAAGCTCCATCTTCTAGTCATAAAAATGCCTTTATATATCACTGCTATCAGGGAGAAGTCAACTCTACTGTGGCCTTGCAGGAAGATGAGAAGAACTGTGCCTTGGGATGTTTTTATGAATTTTACATTCAAGATACTGCAAAGCTTCTCTTCAAGCTCCCACAGCATCAGCACACAGATATGTCCACAGGAGAAACTCCTAAAATCAGCAGGATGAGAGCAGGAGCTATCACTATGACTTTCACATGTGGATTTCATTAATTACTGGTCAGATTCAGTAATGAAGTTTGGGCAACATTTAGCTCCATGCACAGCTAAAATAATTTGTTATCAGCAAAATGGTCCTGGAAAGAAGAAGCTTTACACTTCTGAAGATTTTTCATGGTATTTATAATCTGCATTAAATAGGATATTTTTACATATTTGTGCATATATGCACATACTAAGCAAATTCTTACTGGTTTTTGGCTCAAACAAAACTTGCAGGCCAGCAATATTCTGCTTACTATGGAATCTGAATATGACCTACACTCAAGAGATCTCACCTGGGTTTCTGGTCCTATGTTTGCATTTTCACTTGGAACACCTTGACCCAAATAGACAAAATAGAAGAAATACACATTACAGAAGGCTGAAGAGCCATAGAACCATGCAATACAAACAAGGCTCTTTAGAAATAGTTATTTGTGCTTTTTTGTGATGACAGTACAAGCCTTATTGTAAGATTCCATTTAAATTCCAGTCTGCAGTGCAGGACTAAGAAGGTTGCCCACCATTATCCAAACATTAAGCAAAGTCAACAGCCCTAAAGCCAAATAGATCAAGTACATATTAATGATTATATATTTTTCTATTCAGACATCTGCTACTTCTATGTTGTAGCTCTCCTCCATGCAGTTGTAGAAGATGACATGAGCAATACAATTGTGCATTTCACAGCGCAATGCATCTTCAGTTTCACTACACAACTTGTGTAAGATGCTTTGGGAGTTACAAAAGGCAAAGGCAAGAAAAACCTGAGGAACTCTTCAGGTCAAAGACTCACAACAGGTTATGTGCTACAAGAAATGTTTCTCATGCTCCAGCAGCAACATGAGAAGATCTCGCCAGCATCACAAAACCAAACAGATACTCTGATTCCACTTCCTGAATGAATCAGGAACCAGGACAATTTGTACTTACTCTTTTTAAACACACAATGTTTCAATACCAGATTGTTCTCAAACTGCTGAAGCTGTCAGCCCACAGAGAAGGTATAATTAAGTTGTGTAAGATTAATTTTGGTTAAAGTTTGGGGATGGAGGGTTGTTTCTTAATTTATCTAATTCAGAGAAATTTAATATGTCTTCCACAGCTCTGAATACTGACATTTTTTAATCAGAACACAATGTCTTCTTTCTTTTTTATACTAGTTAAAGCTGTTATCAGAATCAAAATACCAAATAACTATGATCCCTGACCACTTTAACAATTACACTCCTCTGCAAATAAAGACAACCTTACAGCATGTCCTCTAGATACTACAGCAATTACCATGGTGCTGCATATCTGCTTTTAAAAGCCCTTGCTAAAAGCATTTTGCCACCTTCCATTCTTTACCTTAAACACTGCCTGAAGGCCACTCAGCAGTCTACAAGTCGCAAGGCATGTCTTTGAGATCATTCTTCTGACAGCAGAGGTACTAAACAAGCAGACTGAAAAGCCCCTCTTGCCCACAGCTCTGGCCTCATTAGTGAGCAAAATCCCCTGCACCAACAACCCACTCAAGCCCAAAGCAACAATCTGGCATCAAGATGGCAGCGAAGACCTAGGGGTAACTCTGACATGAGCAATGTTAAGTTTGGTAGGAGATCCAAACAGAACTCTCCCAAGTTATTTTCCACATAAAGATAGAGCCATGCCACACATTTCACTGCAGTTGCACTGAGTGCCACATCCAGGCCTGCAGCACAGGCAAAGGCTTCACTCAGCAGAGGCTCCACTCTGCCAGCAGCCTCCCCAGGGCTCCCCAGGCTGTGTCCAGAGAGCTGCTGAGTGGGTCCATTGACCTGTCTGGCAGTGGATGCTCAGCATCACACACCTATAGTTATTTTTAATTCGTAAAATCAGTCCATCCACACCATCAAAAGCCAGGGAAAATTTAAATGTTGGCTAAGCAGAGGCAGTATTGCCCGCTGATAGACTAAAAGGAAGCTCATGAGTCACCCAGATCCGAGTAAATCAAATGTTCCCAATGCCATTTGTGTTGTTCATAGTATTTGCAAAGCACACAGATAAATACTCGAGACTGGGAGAATGGGCATAGAGAAACAAAAGACTTGCTATTTTGAAAAGCCAAAGCAGATGCCTGGAGGTCGGTACAGCCATGCAAAGCTTGGCCTCAGTATTAGGCCACCATGGCTCTATGGGTATTAATTAAGAAGGCATTTTGAGTAAAATCTATAAGTGGCTTGACAGAATTTTAATCAAATATGTATTATTACATGCAACTTAAAAGATACGGCTTTGGAATGGATATTAGAATTCTATTTGATACTGAAAGAGGCCATTATAAAAATTAAACTTCACAGAAGAGTGACAAAAATAAATAGAAAATATTTTAGAACAAAGAGAAACAAAAAGGCTGACTGAACATAACTGCTGCAGTTCAGTACAAATACCACATGTTCAGCATTTCTCCTACTCAGCTTGGGAGGTAAAGCAGATGTGATAACTGCCTGTGCATGCACAGCACACTGTTCTGGAGGCTGAGCTGCTCAGTGTTTGGCTCACTGGTGTTTTATAGCATCTGTGTTTTGTGGATTCAAAAGCTGAATAACCTTCTGATGAGCTTTGCCTTTTCCTAATGTTACCTTCACTGTTCCATGGGCTCCTGACAACTGTAAGACACAGCAAAATGCATCCTTCCCTCTTCTTTGAGGAAATAAGTCTTTCAAGAGCTATGATTTAAAAAAAACCAGCAACTATATTATTTTATTTTCAATATCAGCAAAAATAAAGTGTAAGTCAGAAATTAATAATATTATTAATTACATACAGAAATCAATAATATTATTAATGATACATAATAAATTCTGCCGAAAATGTGAAATGTGTCAGTATTGCTCAGTGGTCTATTGTCTGTGATAGTCCAGCAGTTCCCAGTACAGCAGGTGTTAGGATGTTGTCAAATACTGCAGTCTTGCAGAAGTGGGAGGGGAAAAGAGGGTTCCATGTTGCTAAGGGACAGGGCAGTGTCTAGCTCTAAACATAGTCCAGGCAGTAGAGATTTGGCAAGAAAAAAGAAGAGCATTGGTCTGCAAGAAACTATTGCTTTGGGTTGCCAAGGCTGCAGGATCCTCCATGAACTGCTTCCATCAGAGCTGAATGCCAATGGGTCTGGCCACATCCCTCCCACAGCAGGAGAAACACAAGGGAAATGTGCAACAGTTTCCTGGAATTCTACCTGGTGTGCCACCAAACTGCAGTAATCCCTGAGATATCACTAATCACCTGTGGTGCACTCACTGCTTTCAAATATCTGGGGGGAGTCAAGCAAATGAATATTTAGGCAAAAACCACAAAGTTCTGGAGTAAAGCAAAACCTAAAACAGTTCTCCTACCAGAGCCTCCTAGTCCTTTCCCTTCCATCTCCAGACTTACCTTGGCTGGTTTGCCTAACCTTTGTTTAGTTTTAAATTTTAAGAGATCCAAGTCTTAAAAGTGTGTCCTCAAAGGCTGAAAGAAGGGTTTTAAGGATTATTTTATCATATGGCTGTTACCAACCAATATCAGTAGCAGTCTAATGACCACCAAAACATTCTGAGAGGCCAGAAAATGTTATTTTTATGTTTTCCTTAAGCTCCTGACTGAACTGTCACATGAAAATGTATAGTTTTCAAAATGTAATATTATAATGTTTCCAGTGTGTTAATAACTAAAAATTATTCTATTTGTTATTGAAAACACCTATAGGAAGCGGTTCAATTCTAACCACTCAGTAACTTTGCTTAGAGAGGTAAATTGTATTTATTCACCTATTTTCTACAATGGATATAGTCATTTATGGCAGAAGTTAAGCACAACCAAAACTCCAGGAATGGTAGTTTCCATGAGTCCTTTCAGCAGCTTAGGGCTACTGTAGCAAGAAGGAAAAAAATCCCTAATTTTCAAAGTTTGGGCCCAAACTTTTGGGATTGGGCTTACGTGAAGGCTAAGCAGTCACTTCTCAGACCCTACAAAATCTTTTTAAAGGAAGAGCTTTCAGAGAGGTATTTCATTAAAGCCTCTCCTGAGATTCAGTTCATGGAGGTAGTGTTTGAAAAGATCAAGCTTTAAGAGCCTTCCCTACAACATCCAGAAGAGATGTTGTGATGCAATATCAACTTATTCCCTCAGTTTTTCCACCATCTTGAGGTTTATTGTGATTAAATGTAAACATATAACATTAAAACAGTATGAGTATTTCACAGCAGAAGTGTAAAAAAGGACACTTGGAGATGTCTTCTCACATCAGAGAAGCCAAGTAATTGTTTGTCAGTCACAGCAGTGGATGACTGGGAGATCCCCACAATCAATCCACTCTTTACACCAGACAAAGTAGATTTTAAATAATAATACATTAAATATTTGACCAGATATATTAAAATAGTAAGTCCACAGTACTGGACAGCATTGACTCACAAGCCCTGAGGGAGCTCACATGCGGAGCTGCAGAGCTGCTGGCCGAGGTGCTGAGGGTGTCTTGGCTGCACAGTGCTGAATCTGAGCCTGGCTATGACCCAAGCTCACCCTCCCCAAATATGAGGGACAGGTCCTTTGATGCTAAAGCCTCTACCCCCAACCATCTCGTTACCCACAGGGAGCTGCTGGCACTTGCAGCTTCCTGACACAAAATCTTTAATGAAAGGATCAGCATTAGGATGAGGGGAGAACACTGCTGTGTTAACCTGCTGGAGTGTCAATGGACAGATGGATAGAAGAACCCAGCAGACAGAGTTAGATGTCTTAAAAAGCTTTTGGACAAAGCCCTGCACTGAAAGTGAGGTTAAAAAGACTGAATTCATATAGGATTAGGGAAAGGTTATGCTACAAATTTAAGGCTGCTTAAAAGTATAAGGAGCAAAGTACAAGGCTTAAGTGGTCTCTTTTCAATGTAAAGAAAAGTCACTGAGACTGATTTTTATTCATATCTTCATCTATGACCTGGTGAAGAAGGAAATCTGAGTTTCTGCTGATCCTAAGCCCCTACAAGCAATCAAATGCTGAGGGAAAGGAATGCTACAAGACTTGCAGAAAACTGATTGAACAGGCAAAAGTGACGTACATGAGTTTCAGTGTACATAATGTAATGTATAAAGAACAAAACCAAGCCTACATAGCAATAAACTCAGAACAGGCAGTTCTGAACTCGAGAAAAGTTTTAGAGTCTTCAGTGACAGCTCACTGAAATCATGGAGTCAATATGAACTGGCAAAGACAGCAACAGAATGGAATTTGAGAGTGAGACTGGAGGCAAGATTTGGCCACTCTGTAGAACCTTGCCACACCCTTACCTTGGGCATGCAGCTCCAGATTATACACTTCCAAGATCAACCCCGTGGAGTGAAAAACAGTATGGATGAGATGCAACCAAAACGATCAGTGTGACATAGCATCTGCCTCAATGATAATCCAAGCTGTTCAGTTTGGAAAGGTGAAAGCTGAGAATAGATGCACCAAATGCTCACAACATTTTAAACACTGTGCATAAACTGAACCTGCAATTGTTGGTCACCAAATCTCACAATCCTAATACTAGAGGGCACTCAGGAAAAGTAGTAGGGAACAGCATAAAACAGATGAAAGGATCTATCTTCAAACAGCAGGTGGTGACTGCTGCCACCGGGGCTGCAGAAGCAGACGGTATAAGCAAGCCCAGAAAGGGATTTCACAAAATCAAGGATAATAACAAGTCCGTAAGAAACACAGTGGAAGCCCCATGCAGAGGTGTACTAACATCCTGACACGGCCAGCGTGGATGCTGTGGAGCCCGAGGGGAGTCAGGCACAGAGAGCAGCCGGGCGCTGAGTGCAGCTCTCCCTGCTGCTGCTGGAGATCCAGGCAGATCCCTGCACTATCCCGGCAGAGCACCAGGCTCATTATCTGCCCGTTCCAAGCGGAAAGTTACGTAGTGCTTTATCTCACATGGAAAAGTAACTCAAGTCATTGGGAACTTTATGGCACGCAGCACCTTACGCGCTCAGGCCCCGAGACAGCCGCTCCCCTCACGCCCAAAGGGCGGGAGACGCTCAGGATGCTCTGCCAGAGGCACCGAGCGTTTCCCAGCGCTTCTATACCAAGACCACGAGTTACTTCCTTCAGAAACTACCCTGGCACGAGCAAGAGTCTCTCTGGGCTGAAGATGCAGCTCTACCGCTACTCTCGGCGGGACAAAGGCAGCCTGAAAGTGCCCGGCGACAAGTACCTCACACACACCCGAGCCGAGCCCGGGCGAACACGGGTCTCCCGCCCGGAGCCTCTACCCCGGCGGGCGCCGCCGCTCCCCTACCTGAGCCACCACATGTAGCTGTGCTCGTAGGGGAAGAAGCTGTGGGGGTCATCGCAGCAGTACTTGACGTCCTGGAAGCCGCAGCAGAACACGGCGCGGGCGTCGCCGCCCGCCCGCGGGCAGCTGAACCCGCTCACCAGCACCTTGTCGGCGTTGAGGTAACTGCTGCACTCGGCGCTCATGGCGCGGCCGCCCGCTCGCCCGCTGCCCGCCCGGCGCCTCGGCTCGGCGGCACCCGGGCGGGAAGGGAGGCGAGGCGAGGCGAGGCGAGGCGAGGCGAGGCGA
>VZTT01017494.1:873-12073 GCA_013400855.1 Buphagus erythrorhynchus | reverse complement strand
CGCTGAGGGGCAGGCAGGGCACGGCAGGGCGGGAAAGCGCCGTGAGGGGCCGGCCCGCCCCGCGCTGCGATTCCAAAGGCTGGGGCACGGCAGCCCCTCAGCGCTGGGTCCCGTGTCGAGGAGAGCTTCCAGGGATCCCTCCTTACCCATAACCCAGGTGGGGTCTCAGGACAGGAAAAACAGGGAGAGCTTGGGGAGGGATCATGCTTGTGTAGGGCTCAGGCCCCTTTAGCTTGATGAAGGGCGGAAAGCTCCAGCTCAAAACCAGGTTCAACGCTTAAAGATGCTCTGCACAAAGTGAGAGGATGAAGGACAGTGATGTGGCTGCTGCAAAGACTCCGGAAAAGGATCAAGAGAAATCAATGAGTGTTGAATACCAACATAGAAAAAGGCTAGATGATGATGAGATTTTGTGAGAGTTGTAACTTCATCACTGCAGTTGTTCTGATGAAATCAGATGTAACCAGATCATTTATTTTCATGATAAAATTGAGGATTGACTTATTTGAAATGTATAAAGACATTTCCAAATGTCTTTACCAAAGACCAGAAGGCAGCCTTTTCCATAACTTAACCTCAGTTACGTCAATGGTGTCAGTACGTGCTAGGATTTAATTGAGTGTCTTGTGTTATTTGGGATTAAGAGACCAATCTCCGGGTCATTTGATTCACAAAGACATGGGGACTGTGTTTCTGTGATTGAGCAAAGTCTCTAATGAGAGGAGGATGGGTGAATCTCAGCTCAAAAGCCATCAGTTGGTTTCCCACATCATGTGTATGAATCAGTCAGCTAAACAACATGTGGTGTGGTTAATCTAAGAAGTGTAGGGGTAAATGTCATGGTTTTGGAGACTGATCCAAGACTTTGTGAAGTTGCCAATCCTCTTGTGTTTCCAATCCTTGTTGTGTTCACAGCAGAGACCTAAGTAAGTCTTACAACTTCCCGTGATGAAGAAATGTCCAATTCCGGTCATAGTATTAATCTCTTGAAATGTCTTTATGTACCTTGTTCAGTTGCTAATAACTATTTTCTTCCAAAATGTGAATTGCCATCCTTGTGTTTCTCTCTGATTCTCATTATCCATCTGGGATTGTTTTTTTCTTCATCTTATCCTTTCTTGATCTCTTTACATTGAGGTTCTGTTCATACCAGAATTCAACAGCCAGGGCAGAGAGTCATGAACCCAGGAGACATTCAGTTCATGTTTTCAAGTGAGCATTCCCAAATCAAGTAGTCAGGAGACTGTTAGGAATATAGAACATTCTTGGTTATTTTTTTATTTCACATTGCTCTTTTGCTTTTGGGGATTTTTCTTTCACTAGTCAGAACTCAGATAACTATTTTCCTCTCAGAATTATTACTGCAGTGATGTGGAACAATTAAAATTGCCCATCACAGTTTTATGTTCAGTCTTACACAAACTTGTACTCATGCTTAATGACTGTAAAGTAGACCTGTGTCAGAATTGGAGTAAAGCTAGATCCTTTGTCCATACTTAGAGAAATTTGGTTTCAAAGAAAGCTGAAATGTTCTGACAAAATCTTTTTTCGTTTGTTTGTTTCATCAATCAGTGTACTCATTTATACCATGCAATCAATTTGTACTTGCTGTGATTACTGGGTGACAATAATTAGCATGCTTTCTTGCTCCAATTATTTGGAAAGATTTATATGAAACATTTGAAATTACGTTTGAGTTACCTACCTCCGTGACTGAATTAACTATGTAATTGCTGGCAAATTTAAATTAAAAATGATTCTCTTTTGATGAGACACTCAGAAACAGGATTTGAAGTGGGAGTGGGAGGCTCTTCACTGACCAATGGAACATCTTTTATGTCAGAAAAAAAATCACATTTTTTATCATTTTAATGACAAAACACAGACCTCTTCCAGTAAGAGTTAGCGGTTTAGATCTCATAAAATATGTTTCCCTCTCTCTTTACTCTTACCAATACCAATTTAAGTTACTACACAGATGACAAGACCAGTTGTCTCCACTGAGTGAAGAGTGTGTTTCAACCTAACAATGAGGTCATCCAGCTTTCAGAGAAACACAGATCCAAGACCTTTGTAGGACACTTGAAAGTAAGAGATAAATGATCCAGGTATTCAGGAGCAGCTTTCAGAATTGCATCCAAAACAGGATACTTCTATTCTCTGAGTGCTGAGCTGTCATCCTCCTGAATGTGAGTCCCTCGTGCAGTGAAGCTCTAGCTCTAATTCTGGTAAAATATGCAAACTTTTTTGGGTGCTTGCAACCCAGACTCTTCTGCAAATCTTTAACTGATTTACTGTTATTCACACTGGTTTCCAAGAGACTGCTATGGCTGTACTTAAAGCCTGCCTTCAAAGTACTTAAAGCCATGGAACTGCAGCTTTCTCTTTCTTATAACTGTTTTCAAGCCTTCCAGATGAACTCATAAACATGAATTTATGTTGTCTATGCAATAATTAGAACAGCAGCATTTTTTGTAATCATTAAAAATAATTGTGATCTTCATCTAAACTACGATTAATGTGAAAAGTATACAGCCTCTTATTTACTTATCCTGACTCCACAAGATACTGGCCAGCAGAACTGGGTTGGTTTAATTTTCCAGCAAATCACAGGAGTTTTTCTGGCTGATAGAGTTTAGAGCAAAGGAGGCTTGAGAGAGAAGCTAAAACTTCCTGATTCAGCCATTCCATTTAGAGACAACTCAAAGTGAATTTTGCTTCTGCACTGACCACTACATAAAAGCTAAAAACCTTCACATTAACAGTTGTGGGACACATTTCTACCAGCCAGCTTTCCACAGAAAGTTAATTATGAGCTATGATAGAGGTGTCTAGATCAGCATCAATCCTCAAACCTACATGGCAAGGTTTTCCTTAAGAGCATTACCTAATTATTAATTGGCAAAGAGCCGCATAAATTACTTTCAAAAGTGATCTGTTGGCAAATTATGCAATTAAACAAAATTGTCATGCCAAGATGGTGTAATGAGCTTTGATTAGGAGTAAAAAGTTAAATTGACATCAGGGTTAGTGTAGATAACATATTTTATCATTTTACATGAGCAGCAGGCACTTCAGGAAGGCAGATGACAGCATAAGGTTCAAAACAGAAAGGGGCACAAAAGTTTTAAGTGGTGTATACTTGCAGTACAGTGAGATGCTGTCACTCAGAGGACTAAAAAAGAACTGTGTGTATTAGTGAGGGACTGAAATCTATCAAGAGGATATGATACATCTTCGATTCTGCTCTCAATTCAACCACCTGTAAGCAAGTTGCTTTCCCAGATTGTGCTTCAGATTGTAAGTCTGTAGATTTGTGATAGTGATGGAGTAGTCTGACACTGTCATGCAAAAGTGTTTGTATTTTGAGATCCTCTCTGTGCAAGTGAACACATGTATAAAGTATCATTATTTGAGTTTTTCATGTCACTCCAGAGCCTACCAATTTTCCTAGTCATTTTAACTGTACTTCACACACATTATCCTCTAATTGATTCCCCCAGTCAATATAGGGTATAGATTTTGACTTTCAACTCTCTCTGCTTCACAGAACTAAATAATGAAGAAGGAGAAAGTAATTTTGAGCATCAGGAAGCTGATGCTCAAAGGAGGTTTCAGTCAAAATTTTCAGAGGAAAAATCAGTGAAACATAGAAGTAGGAAGTAACACTGATAATTTTGCAATGAGGATGGAGATCCAATAAGTAATTTGTGTTTGTGTAATGGCCTCATTATCTACAGTGTTTGTGTGCTGTTATTGGTAAATATTTCAGAGTAATGACTCAGTGAAGCAAATCTTACCTTTTTACACTTACTCTCCTATCTAGAAGTAGAACAGTCAGAAGTATAAAATAGTTTTCAAAAACTACCTGACCAAACTGTCTTGACTGCAGTTGTCTTTGTGGAGTGGTTTTCACTTATTTTTCCTTTTCAGAAAAGAAAATAGTTCTTACTTATCTGAGTATAAGCACAAAACTGGCATGCTCCTTACTCACAAAAAAACTCTCAATCTGACACTGTCTCAATCATTTAACTTTGCTTTAATTTATCCTGCTTGTAAAATATAATTATTTATAATTTTAGAGACAAAAATATATGTTGCAATGCATTTTCTACATGAATAGAAGGATGCAAATTTTAAAGGGTTCTAGCAAGTATGTAGTTTCTGTATGTAGGGGATGATTATGGGGATAATTCTGAAACAGAGTTACTCAATTACAAGACAGTTAGAAATGATGGGCCTATTATTTCAGACTATTTAAGCAAGATCACCACCAGAGATAGCATTTATAAAACATGTAAGTTTCTTGATCTTTTCAGCATTTATTCTATACCAAGCAACAAACCAGAAAATTATAGTTTCATAGGCTTATATGAATTGTCGCTTTCTATCACACTTTGAATTTACTTTGTCTAAAACTGAAGATTAAAGAAAAATACCTAAGTAAACAGGTTTGAAGTACTGACTTCTAAATATCAGTGAATAAATAATACAATAAAATATCTTCCCACCATTTTCGTGGTAAACTCAAAATGAAGATTTTAATTTTCTTAATTTTGTTCAAACTATTAGGACAATAATTTAGATTCAGTCCTATTAAGCATATTTTTAAAATACCAAAAGTTGTTTTTGTTATAAAATTATTTACTTTTTTAGGCATATTTTTGTGTGCATTGGCTCAGAATCTTTTCTGTCACTTAGCCCTCACAGAGAACTTTCATTCTAATTTATAAGTCAAAGAGATGCAGATACCAATAGCAGCAATAATTCTTCCTCTTTAACCTTCCCATACAACTGTCTTTATATTTTGTGTAGGGGGTAACATTATCTATTGTTAAAATTCTGCAGCAGGAGAGAAACTTTCTACAGGAGCCTATTTACAATTGCTCTTTATTTTAAAAAGCTTTATTGCTGGGACTGAAGTTTTCTGTCCTGTGTGAAAGAAGGTGTTAAGGCCAAAGAGTTGGGCTCTGACCCATTTTGGGGTAAGAAACTGGAACTGGTGTGACAAATGTAAGTGTTGAAGGCTGGGTTTGGCAGTTAAAGGGAACAGGGATAGGGTGAAGTAACAGGAGTAGGAAAGAGGCAAATTGAAAGGACAAGGCAAAGAGGACCAGCCTTTGGAGCAACAGGAACTCTGTGCTCTAACTATGAACCTTGGAACAGAACATAAGTTGTCTGCTTGTTTCCTTTTTTAATCAGCAAATATATTTAAATCCTCTGGGAAAATGTCTGCTTCATTTAGTTCTCTTTCACACACCTGATGACAAACAGTGAATTCCTTATTTCATTAATTCACGTGGCAAAACTCTGTATGGTGGTTTGAAATATTTCAGATGACTCATGTCATTGCCAATATGAAAGTCTACTCTTGTTTCCTCTATTTGTTTTCAAACAGAAGAAATTATATGTACAAAATTACATTCAAAGAATATTAGGTTACTCAAAATTTAGAAATGCCAGACTTAGAGCTAATACCCACACAACTTTTGGAGAGATTTCAGCTCCTTTCACAATGAGTTTTAATGACTTTATTTTCTTACTCTTTTCTAATGCATAGTGAAAAGGTTATTTTTGAATGTTAACCATACCTAATGGGAATACAGAATTATTTAAGCCATGGTGTTTGGTAATACTTATGATCCCCTCCCAGATATTGATTCATTTTTCCAGTGCTCTGTGATGTGAGGGTGTTTCACTCCTGATAGCTTTACATTGCTCACAAGCAATGACATGCCTCTCTTAGCAATTGTTTTCTTGACAGATATTCAGTTTTATTTTCTAGCTTCAAAAGCTCAGTTTTGTTCCTCATTTCTGGTAGTGAAGGTGAGTTTGTTTTCCATCTCTGAACAGTACTTGATTTGGGGATGCTGTAAAGAGAACCATTTTCCATAGCCCTCCTGTCTTTAGCTGAAATTAGAAAGCCTTATTCAGTTTCAAATCCCTTTTTACTTCAGCAGTGGATACAAGCAGCAGTTGTCCAACATAAGCAGATGATCCAAAGGAAATATAAAAAATACATTCTTATTATGAACACCTAACATAGCTTATCCTCTGATAAGATGGTTGTGAACATTAAAGAGAGAAAGACTGCTAATTATAAATAAAGGTTTAATGGTTTTTATGTCCTCAAGACACTACAGGTCTTTCAACTTAACTACACTTGCACAATAGTTATTAAAATGCAACTGTTATCTCTTAATCTTATGTATCCCTCTTTATCAGAGCACCTGATTCCCACACAATCTGTAATTAATGGAACTGCTCTGAGTGACAGACTGGACCTTCTGAAGCTGGGCCAGGTGAGCCATTGGCCAGGTCTCCACCTCCTCAGTCCTGCTTTGGTGAAATGATTTCCAGCTACATCTCAGATGAGGGATTCACTTCATCTGTGTTAGTCTCAGTAATCAGATGTTCTCTTAGAAATTGAATGAAGCTATAAGATATATTGTATCTGTTCATCCTAACCATCTTCTCATCATTCTTCCATATCTAGAATTTGCACCAGGGATTTTGACAGGAATTATTTCTCTGTTGCTGCTGAAGTGGAATCAGCATCAGTGCAGCACACTGTCATGGGCATGATGGACATCTCCAGAGAAGGAGGCAAAGCAGAATCATGCTAAACTACCTTAATTTACAGTAGAATTGTTGTTTGTCTTATGGAAAGGAATGTCATTCCTTAATTTTTCTGTTGCTGTCTATTTCTGTTGTTTTAACTGGTGCCAAAATAATCAACTTTCACATGATAGCCTGCTTTCTGTGGTTGGATTTACTAAAGATGATACAGACATCTGTACAAACCTGGAAGCAGAAGATTAAGTTCTGTTCTGTGCTTTTCTTTCACTTGTTACATGCTTTTGGGAAAATGGTATTACCCACATGCTTAGTGGCTTCATCCATAAAATCAATATCAAGCCTTTTTTTCCACAATGCTCTGAGGTTTCTGTAAGTTTCAGTAACAGAATATAGTTATTACCATATTAGACTAAAAATGTTCTACTTTACCATTCCTTATTATTACTAAAGTTCCTCCATCAGTAACAAACATTCTTCGTTTTCATCTCACTAAAAATATTCATATTTTGTTTTGAACCTCATTACATTCAGTATGTATTAAATTTAGAATAAAGCATTTATTTTTTAAATTGAAAAAGCTGTATTCAAAATTTTAAAAATAACAACTATTTAGGTTGGTTGGGGAGAGGGTTGTGTTGGTTTGGTTTTTTTTTTTTCTGTAAGTAGGGCTGAATTTAAAGGTTAACGGAATGATCCATTGAGAAATTGCTTTTCCATTGGGATAATTAAAACTCCATCCTAGTGGCGTAAGAGTCACATCTTAATTGTTCACAGAATAACTGTCCAAATGGTGTAAATTTGTGAAGGCAAGGCAGCCAAGGCCTGGTTGGTGTTCAGCCATAGTTACACAGTCTGAATTATAAAAAGCAAGGAATCCTCAGGTGAAGAACAAACTGCAAGAGCTTGCCTTGGGCTGGGAGTTCTGAGTGGATTCATGAAAAGCTTGAGCCTTTGAGCAGAGTTGTGTGTAGCTAATTGAGTTGACTTTTCTACAGTCAGTGGAAAAAAGCTGCAAAAAATGTTGGTGTCACTACATCAGTTTTGCTCGTACATGTTTGCTAGCAGTCCATGTTGATTCACTTCATATTAGGATGTTTTCTAAAGCAGCACACAGATGTTTTTCCCAGCTGGTTCAGTTATTGGGGAATGCTTCCATCTTGCACATGTACATCTTGTAAACATAAATATGGTATGAAGCCTTTTTGCTTCAGAGCAAGTGCAGTCACTATTAGCTGTGAGTACACAGGTGTGACTGTGAATTCACATGCTTCTTTTTATTGTTGGACTTTAAATCAGCATTTGTGTCAATGTAAAGAAAGATAATAAAAGAAGATGGAATTTCAATGTTCTGTTGGGGTATCTTTTGCGTCACTGGTTGCTATTTTATAATTGAATTGCATTTTAAATTTTACATTCAAAATATTCAGGCTGGGACACAAGCACTGCACTGCCTATTCGAATGGAAATTTGTATTTTTATCTCATTATAGGTCTAAAATTCAGAATTTTTATCACACTAGACATTTTTACATTAGAAGCTCCCACTCTAAATTCTAATCTCTTTTCTGTTTCAGAATAATGCCTATAGGAAATCTGAAATGTTTTTATATTACTGCAATTTGTTCTCAGAAGGTCTGAAATCTTGTTTAAAAAAATGCAAGAATTGTGATTATATCAACAAATAAAATCAGCATCCTGTACAAGGACAAACATAAGTAGTAATCCACCTAACCTTTAAGGCTTTCCACATTATCTCTTGGGTGTAGAAATTTTGAAAGCCTAGCTATTCTACTAATAGAGCCCTTATATCTGGAAATTGCCCATATTTTTTGGCAGAAAGTGAATGAGATGATTCTGTGGGGAGCTGAACTCGAAGAGTTTATGGGTCCCTTCCAAATCAAGTTATTCTATGGTTCTGTGCTATCAGCAACATGGAAATATCTGCCTTTAGGTGTACAAAACTTAGTGGGCTTTCTTTTGAAATAGTGAGGTGTCATCTCACTGTTCATGTTTAAGTCTTGCACCAGTTATTATAATAATTTTAAAAGCAGTCATCTTCCACACAGGAATATAAAAGGAAGAGAAATAACAAGTGTGCTGGCTCAGTGCTGCAAGCCTACACAGAAACAAACCTGGCCTGACAGTCAGGAGAGGGCTGAGTATTCATTCCTTCTCTGGAAATAACAGATGCTTCACTGTCTCTTCATTTTAGAAAATAATCCATTCAGCTCATAAATCAAGGGCTGAAATGTATTTAGAAGAGTGGTAACAAAATCAGTCCCCTGCCATGAGGTCACTCTTTGGTGAGTCACCATCGAGTCCCAGAGACGTCATCCTGCTCTTCCCAACAGGTAATTATTGCACACAGGAAAGGGGACCAGTGGAATTGTAATTATCAGAGTTGGTGGATGTATTGAGAGGGTTTTCAGCTTATTTTTGAAGCTAACAAAGTGTATGAACTAAGATCACTAATCAAGTAACATTGATAATGATGTGCTAGAAGCACAACTGACTCATTTTAAGTGTTTTTTACTTCATTATTCCCCAGTTACTGTGGCTCAAGAGGAGTTTGATTCCTGAGAACAGCTGATTTCCTGCATTTCTGACATTCAAGACAACTGAGAGCCACAAGAATGTGAGTTTATAACTGGCTGTTAGAGATTTAATACACAAAAAAGCCAAATATTTATAGATGCTAAGGACTTGATCCTTCCGACACATCTCTGTAGCTATTGAAGGTATACAATATTATTAGTTTGTTAATTTAGGACTTCTGTTCATATTATACTGTATATTTTAAGATCAGCCTCCATGTAGGATGTAATTTCATTCACTTGTTAATTAGCTAACAAATATTTTGCCTAGTATTATCAACTCTACTAATGAGAGGAAAATAAGATGACAGACTGATTAATTCATATGCTTCATATCAGAAAGGAGACATTTCCAATACAAGAAGCCAAGTCCAACACTGAAATCACCCAATCTGAGCACTACATGATGCAGAAATCTGCAGCAGGTTTTTCACATGCAGTGCTTTAATGTATACAAAATGCCCTTGGAAGGAAGAAAATAATTAGGTGTGTCCTTGACAAAGAACTGTCTCGAATAAGAGGTTCAGAGTACTGCTTACCTGGAAGGACCAGGCACGTTTCAGACTAGTACACAGTATTTTGGACAAGGATTCTTCAGCAGGATTTTCAATAAATATTGAAGTGCTTAGAAATGATGTTTTGCAGGATATAAAATTGACAAGTGCTCGCTGTAAGATTGGGATGCACAGGAGACTCAGGTAATTTTTCTTCATTGATCTGGTCATTGGTAGCAGTTATTGAGCTTCTGCACCTGGTACAGAACATAAGGAACATCTTGGGACAGACTCATGAGAGATTTTCTTCAGAGAGATTTTCAGAGATTCAGTTGCCCTTGATCCTAGGCAGTGGAGTGGTTTTTCTAACAGGAGCACAGGAGGCTGAGGCTCGAGTTTTACAGCACAAAAGTATGGCCAGAGCTTTCTTTGAGACCCAAGTCAGAATGACTCCACCGAGTAAGCAGAGTTCATTGTTCTAAAATCTAATTAGTTAAACTACCAGTCCCAGCACCAGACTAGAATGATCCTCTTCCATCCAGAGCTCCCCTTTCAACATATTACCAACATAAGCATTCTAAATATCTCCTTTATCCTTTGTTGTCCTGCTGGTAATAGAGAAAGTGAGAAATAATCTCTGATCATGAGCTAAACCAGAGGGAGAAAATAAAATTGCTTCAAATCATTATACCTTCCACTGGAGCCTTTTTCCTCCTTTTGTCTATTGTGTTTTGACCTGCTAACAGATGCTGTAAGGATATTTTTCAATAGGTACTTTGTGGAGTGGGCTATTAACCTTTAATTATGTCAGAAGGAGACATCGAGGAAAGAATCAAAAGAAATGGTCAGAGGTGAAAGGCTAGAAAAGCAATGAACTTTAAATTGACAGGTAAAACTGACAGGAAACTATATGAGACCAGATTAAATATTCACAGAAATTTTTCTGGGCAGAAAAATTTACCTGTAGATGACAGAGGATTATACATCCACTTGCCATAGCTGCAGTAATTCAGCTTTTTATTAGAGCATGATAACAAAAGTATGCCTCTGCTCTAAAATCTTCCTCTGACATTGAAATAATTTACCCTTAACTTTCCATCTGTACATACAATGAAACATTTTCATTGCATACAACTTCCCACCTAGAACTTCTCTCTTATTAGCTGGCNAAACCAAGTGATTCATATAATCAGAAAGACTTGATATTGCAGTTTTATTCTATGATATATTCCTGTTGACTTCAGTATAGCTAAAGGCAGAATAGATTGGTAGCCTCTAAAGCTAGCAAAACTTTTTCAAAAGAAAAACTGTCAGTTTTTTTTTTTAACCAAACTGTTCCCTTAGATGAAACTTATGAAAAAGAAAAATACGTTTTGACAAAATTCACAAAATAAATTATCTAAGTTTTAAAATCATCAAAGCTTTTTATATTGGCATTTATATTCTATTATTGGTTTGAAATTATTTTCATTTTTAATATTTTATTTATAAAGTTTGAAAACATGAATATCAGCTTTGAAATGTTTCTCATCAG
>VZTT01017492.1:17812-29893 GCA_013400855.1 Buphagus erythrorhynchus | reverse complement strand
GGCGGGGGAGCCCCGCGGGGAGCGCGCTTGACCCCGGGCAGCGCTGCGGGGTTGGGACGGCGGCCCCGGCCTCCAAGGGAGGTTTCCCTCTCGCAGACGCTCGTGTTAACGCTGGAGTGGGGGCGTTCGGGACTCCCCACGCAGGGCCGGGCTCCCAACACCCGGGCGCCGGCGGGAGAGTCTGTAACTCGCCCCCCGGCCGGCCGCCTGTGTGAGCCCGGTCATTACCAGTGCGGGAGCCAGCGCGGCTGGAGCGGTGTCAGCAAAACCTAGGCGCATCCTCCACTTTCTTCCGCAGTTTCCACCCGGGGACAGGAATGTGGCATGGGCAGGAGCCAGAGGTCACAGACCTGCGGGGCTCAGGCAACTCGGCCGGCGGCAACCCCGGGCGAGCTGGCGTTCGTGCCTGGGGAAAAGCACACGCGAGCTTGAACGGGCACGCTCTGTTAACTCGTTTGAATGGCCACAAGCACACAATTCTGAGGAATTACACCTTAAACAGACTTGGCTGTTTAATAAACCAGCCCTAGTCCCCTGCAGCGGTGACCTCTGATCCCATAGCAATGCAAAGATTTCTTGTAGTGCCGTGCCCGCACTGCTGCAGCCGAGCGGCGATAATGACCAAGGGTCCGTGTGAGACAAACTATTTCAGCAAGAGGGAGGCGGAAAAGTCCTCTCCCACATCTGTGGGGCATTTGGTGATTATTTGTGGCAGTGGCCATGCCTGGCGGGCGGAGGGCTCCTCATGAACCCGGCATTTGCCAGGTGGCGATGGGAGCAGGTTGCAAACAAGCCCCTTCCCAGCCCATGCAAGCCAAGCGCGGCCGAGACGGGTGGTTCACAGCCCCCATCCTCACCTGGGAACACATTTGCCATCTCGCCTCCTCCTCCCCCGCAGCCCTGAGCACGGCAGGTGTAGAAAGCTCCCGGCGCCGCGGGCGGGGGCCTCACACGCACGCTGTCCCTGCGAAGGAGGCCGGGCGAGGCGGGAGCGGCACAGGCCCCGCACAGCCGCGNCCCCGCGGCCGCCGCGCCCCGGCCCCGCTGCGGAGGAAGGACAGCCATCCGAGGAGACAAGGGGAACAAAAGGACGAGATCAGAAAAAGGAATAAAAGAAGGAAATGTAGCGAACACTAAAAACAAGAGGAGGAATTTTTCCCCGTAGGGAAGAGAGAGGGAAGCGCCACTTAAATGAGCTTTTTTTTCCCCTTACAATTTCTGCAGAAATTCTGACAATGCACGTGCTCGTTTTCCCTTTCCCAGCCCACACAAACCTGTTGTTGTTTTACTTTCATTATTTCACTTTATTGTATTAGAAATGCTGAATCATAAAACAGGGGTTAGTGAAAATGGTATTTATCTTACAAAAATAAGCCCCACATTATTTTAAGGAGCCCCACACTACTGCTGTTATTATTATTATTATCATCATCGTGCATCTTGGCAGGTTGAAAGGTATCTCAGAACAGTAAGAATTCAGCAGTAATTTAACATCCCACAGCAGTACTTTAAAAGCTTCAAATAACATTTTGAATTTTAAGTCAGTACAAGTGTAAATAAATGGATTCACTCCCACATGTCTGTTGTTTTTAAACTTGTGGTGATACTAAAATATTTGCTTAACAGCTTTGAGTTGTAGCAGAATTTCAGCTCACATATAAACATGCGTGTGATATTGAATTAAACCATTTGTCATTCTTTTTCCATAAAAGACACAATTTGGCTCTCAGCAAACCATTTGAAAAAGAAATTATGATGATGATACCACAGCTCCATTTTATTTTATGATACTGTATTGATTTTCAAATAGACAATACATGTATTTTTGTAATGGTCTAAAAGAAGATATTCTGCCTTTTTATTTTACAGTCCTTATGCTATTACTTGCTTTCATTTCAATAAAAGGTGGCATTTTTCAGAGATGCTACCATAAATTGCTTCATTTAATAAGTTGCTACACAGAATAATAATGTTACACCAGAGAGCAGCACTTCATAATTTGGAAGAAATAACATTTTTCTTTTAAGAATATTCTTCTTTATTTTTAAATTAAAATTATCTTTCTGCTGTTTCCTTTCAGAAGGATAATCTGATTATTAAAAAATTCCTCTTTTTTTCTTGCAAGCATCTGAACTTGGGTGTGACATAAAGGGGCTAATTAAAATGGGGAACAAATTAGATTAATTTCCACGGATATAATAGTGATATAAAAGTCTTGTTCTCAACAATGACTCCATAATAGAACTATTTCATTTATGCCTAAGCAGGTTCCTTATTCTGTCTAGTGAGGATTGCCAGCAGTGTCTTAGTGACAAGGTTTTTATTATTTTTTTGACAGGTTGATAGGAAGTCGGTGCTTGCTTCAGGGTTTGCAGTCTCTTCAAACCTGGATTATGAAGGTTACCATAAAAATATGGGTAAAATGCTACCTCCCCACAGTGCCATACGTTATGGCCTGCACCCCAATGTGGAGATTGCTTTTGTAATAACTGCAGCCAACATGCTCCATATGCTATTAGAGCTGCAATTCAAATACTCAGTCACTGAAGAGTGACTGGGGAAGGAGTCTCCTAAGCTGTGGAAGACAAGGTCAGTCAAAACATAGAGCAGGCTTCAAATTTGTCACAAGACAGATTTTGCCTATGTCTCTGGGTTTTTTTCCTCCTATGGACACCAATTTAATTAGATATTTTCATACCTGGTTTTTTTTCACAGGGATTCAATCTGAAATTTGCAATGAGGGATCTCTAGTATATGTGAGACATAAATATATACATTATTTTGCACCACAGAGAAAAAAAGATCTTGCTGGAATGTTACAATATGTTAATAGCATTGTGCCATTTAGGATCCTTTGTCAGGTTGCAAAATGCCATTATTTCCAAACTATAAGGCAGAATTTGCTTTTCTTCCTAACATAGGTCTTTCCTTCTCCATTTCACAGGATAAATCCTCCATATCGTTCATACTATGACATGAAGGCACAGAAATGCTTTCACCACATGAAGTTAAGATACACAAAGTTTATAATTTCCTTTATATTTATGCAGTTTTTTAATTACCTTTGCATTTATGCACTTGTGGGTACAAGAGACACCTCATGCAACATGGTATCTCTTGAGGATGAAGGCAGAGCTAGACGACATAAAGAAAAAATCTTTCAGAAGAAAGGAAGATCAGATATTTTACTCAAATGCCAGCAGAATGATACTCACATAAACTGATTTGTTTTCCAGAATATGAAAGACTGGATCCTCTCATACATGAGGTAAGGCATTCTCTTCAAGAACTTAACTTAGGTCTGAAGATATGTGTGCTTTGCTTTACTAATCTTAGGGGATGCATGGCTTTAAACAGCATCAGTCTAAATGCCAGTAACAGGCAGTTGTAAGTGACAATTGGGGAGCTTATTTCTAATTTCATTTTTTAAAAAACTTTCGTAAACTGCCTACTCCAAACATGTAACATCTCCATACATCAAATTGTTTTACTTTGTGTGGAAAAAATTATCATGAAACTGCTCAGGACACTGAAATCCTCTCTCTGTATACTGGGAAGCAAAATGCAAGGCCTCTTATTATGATCTGATTCCCGTTTCGGTGCAGACATGACAGTAAGGTTGGTATATTCTTCTCTTCTACCATTGCAGAAATTTGTCTCTTCTGTTGTAACTGTGAAGAGATCTGGTTGCTGGTTATGGTATATGTTCACTTGTGTTTTAGGCAATCCATAGAAGAGAAGGGAAGCAGCTGTTGGATGCCTCGAGAGACCTTCTGATACCAAAAACAAACACTACTTTGTACAGATCCCTGCTGGAAAAGACACATGGTTCAGATTGCATTGAATAATCAACATCTTCAAAGGCATCAGGATGTGGCATTTGGCCATCATGAGGAGATGGCCATTAACTGCAGGTAAAGGGGCAGCATCAGCAACACCCAAGTCCTGGTCTCACTGTGCATCTGGTGAGTGCAGTGAAGCGAGGTGAAAAGGACGTGGGCAACTCATCACACATCTTCGGCAATTTTTGGAAATAATATGTCTCTCAGCACCAACAAAGTGCTGAAAAGCAACATGTAATGTTCTTAATCATAGAAGGCCAAATTTTCATAATATCTAGCAATCTCAAACAGCAATGTACCTGCTGCACTAACATGTAATACATGTTCAATCACATAACTGGGCAACCAAGTAGATTCTTAGGCATTGCTGGCAATTTATACAGACAATTGTGGTAAATCCATGCAGAGCTGTAGTTAATGCATACCACTCCAAAAGTAGGTACTGAAAATCTAATTCATAGAGGTAGTTTTTTAAGAGACTTCCTTTTTTGCCACCTAAAATTACCTTCCTTTCGATCTTTAATTCAGAGTAACAAAACATGGGCACTCAAATAGCCATTAGTGCAAGCAAGCCAGCAGAATGGTAGCTTGATTGCATGTACAATTTTCTGTGGGATATCAGAAAGCAAGTTAGTAATTTGGCCCTTTATCATTTTCTCTCTGTACATATGCGTAGGTGGGTGCTTCCATACGTATGTATATGAATTACTATATCACAGAATTACTTAATGCAATTAGAGTGAAAACCCAGAACCTACAGTCTTGTTTTTCTGTTTCCTCTTTTTAAAAAATAAATTACTCACCCCAGTGGCAAGAGCCAAAATATTCTTTACACTTGACGATTTAGCTACCTTATGTGTTTTTACTGGGGGAAAAAAAAAAGCCCTCTATCATTTATCATGTCATCTTATCACAGTCTCTTTGTGAGACGCAAATAGCACACTAATGTTTTCTTTTGTTAGGGTGAGTTGGCAATCTCCTCAGAGATGGAGCAACTACAGACAGCTCTTTTTTTTGATAATCTTCCTGACACTTGGATGAGACTGGCTTATCCATCAACATACAGTTGCTCAATGGTAAGTTGAATGCCAACAGTCATTCAGTATGGATGGCACTTCATGTCCATTATAAAAAAATAGAATTGAAACTCAAGAATTTTTTTGGCAAATATCTTATCTTCTTGTGTAACTCAGAACAGCTTTTTATCATAAACTGATATTACCAGAGTTATGAAAAACAGAAAGAGCTTTGCATTTACCTTGCCAATTACTGCGGACTTTGAAAGATTTAGCAAAAATTTGCATTCCCACTTCTTCCTTGCTTTTTTCTCAAGCTATGTGCACTGGTCAAATACATTTGACAAGTGCTGTAGCACTCAGTATCTACTACTCAGAAGACCAAGCTTGGTTTCTAGTGTTTTTTGGGATCAGAATTTGTAACAATAAAAGGGCACTGCTCTGAGCTCAAGGGTGAAACTATCACTAGAAGAAGGAGCAATTAACAAAGCAGCTTCTGTTAAGAACAGAGAACAGTTTCAGAGCAAATAGTGGGACCATGATGTTTCTGTTCATCTTAATTGAACACCTTAAGATGTGTCCATCTATCTACTCTCCATGACTGTTTTATAATACCAAAAATGAAACTTAAAACAAGAAGTGAAAGCCATCCAAGTCTGGCAGATTATTTCCTTGCTGACATACATTCAATTCTCCACAGGTAGCCTCCTGAGTGAGGCAAAGAGCCACTGGCTGATGGAGCTAACCAGGACTCCAGAGCTGACCAAAGGACAGGAAAGCTCTGCCAAGCACAAAGACAGGTAGCGCTAGAAGGCAAAGCAAGCCCACACTTCTGAGATCACTTCAGACTTCTGAGAGATCAAAAGTGGAAGAAGAAATCTTGTTCAGCAGAGGAGACATTGAGAAAAGCACCAGAGGTACATTGTGGTGAAGATCAATCAGAGCTTTACGGAATTAAATGCTCTTTTAGCTTTCCTTGATGGAAAACTAAACCACCATAGAGATACTGTGATGTCTGTGATAAATATATGTCCTGAAGACAGAAAGCGTTGCCTAGGGGATATAACACAGTAATGCTAAATTACAAGCTGTTTTCCTGAAGGACAACACAGCTGCTTTCTTTAAAAAAATATATGGGGGATTCAAGCTGGACCTTATATTCATGTTTGGACAAAAGAGGGTAAAAGTACCCACTGATTATATAAAAGCTGTCTTGCAGAACTAGTAGGATTTAAGGTGACAGATTATCTTTTACCATCAGGTGCAAAATGCAGTGAGTCACCAGGGAGCAAAATCATTGCTGTGGAGCAGCGTTATGCAGCTGGGCTCCAAGACACCCTCCGTGCTGGAGCACAGCATGTACAGGAGGCATTGCAGAGCAGGTGAAAGGGAGATACCAGAGCAGCTACACAGAGACAGGGCTGGTGGAGTGGTCAGCCTAGGCTGGCTGTCAGTTCCCTGGGTTTGGGGAAGGTGAAAACAAAACTTGAATCACTGTCACGTCTAAAACCCCATAGTAATTGTCAGTAGCAGGAGCTGTGAGCTTCCTCCAGGGAAGGACATTCTCTCTGTCGTGCATGCTGCACAGCATGCAGAGGCCTCAGTCATCATGATAGTTTTATCCTCCCTGTTTTAAACCCCTCTGTCTCTTATATACCTACCTGACATGCCACCATCTGAGACATCTGAACAAACACATTTGATTTCTAAGCAGCTGACATTTTAAAGTAAGGTGGGACAGGGTGAGGAGGTAAGGGGAAAAATCAGAATACACAGTGCAGAGTTTAAGCATGTTGGGCTCAGCAAACACAAGTGATAAAATGACAGAGATCATCACATCACCTAACAATCTCAGATTTTCAGTTTATCTTCAGGATCATTTTCTGTGTCTTTGAAATGTACACGAGTTCTGTTAATGCTTCCCTTTATAAGCTGGCCCTATATGTCACCTATTTTATGTTTCTATGGAGGAGTCACCTCTTGCCTTTAAGCCAGCAGTCTCCTCTCTATGGCTTAGAGACACTCAACTATCCCCAGGGCACATGTGTCTAGTATTTTTCATAGCAGCATTTTAGGAAGCAAGAAGCAAAATCACAAACTGCCAAAAAACCCCTCAGCTAGAAAGGGGGGGATGTGACGCCAGAGATCTTAAATGGAGTAAAAAAGAAAAAAAAAGCTGATGCTTTCTTTTTCAGGCCACAGAAATTCAACAGATAGGGAAATAGAGTGTGGAGGAAAGAGAAAGATTGGAAACTCTTGTCACGGGTCAACCAGCTTTCTGGAAATCTGCAAAAGACCAACAGTGAGACGCAAAAAATGTTTGGGATCTGGGCTGTAACTGCATTGTCAGGCATTGGCTGGAGCAGGCTGAGGTGAGAGCAGCAGTGAATGAGGATCTGAAAGGAGACATCACATGCAGAGGGGACAATGTGAAGGGGCATATAAGGAGTGGAGGATGGTGGGGAGGGAGGGCAGGAAGGCACAAAATACAGGAGCTGCCAGAAGAGGGGATGTTCATTCCCTCTTTGGAAGTATTAATAATACACAAATACAGGCTTAGAAACTATTCCATGAAAACTCAGGGTTAGCCTCCCTCACAGGCTAGAAAAATACATGCTTGAAGGGAAAAGGCCTTCAGGGTAGGAGGGTTTGTTATTTGGGGTTTTAAACTGACAGAATCTGCTGCTGACTTGTAAGGTGGGGAAGTATTAACTCCTGAGAAGGGGGAACAAAAGGCAAGGATTGCGATCCTGTGAGAAAAGACAAGGAGCATTGCAAGTAGAGGTGGGCTGGTCCGGGGGGGGTTAAGGATATTCATCGAGTGCTTTTGAGATGAAACATGCTGTGTGTTCGCAAAGGTGTCTGTCAGTCAAGTGAGGGAGCAACATTATGACAACCTCTCTTCCAGGAGCAGCAAAGACCAAGATTTTATTCCCTGCAAAGCCAGCCAAGAAATTACTGAAATGGCTGTTTTAACAGTCAAAGCTAACAGGGAGAGAACAAAAGAACTGCAGATGCACGTACACACATATCCATCCATCTATCCATGTCCTCCTTTGGCGTCCAATGAGCCAACTTCCACCTAAAGAAAGTCTCTTACATTGGTGAGAAAACAGGCAGCAAATTATTTTGCTGCTGTAAAACAAAACTATCTGTTTCAGGGAGGGGTGCAAAATGGATGTAACTTGCATGAAAATTTCTGAGAGTACTGTTAAGTGTATTGCACACGGAATCACAGGACAGAGGTTAGATTTCTTTTGAAGGAGCCACTCTTGTTTCATAAATACCAACTTGCTGTCTTACTGGCTACCTCTCAAAGTACGACGGCTGCTGCTGTGGCTCCTTGAGACAGACAGGCTCAGGTTCCAGAGGGGCTGTTCTGAAAGCCCACAAACACACAATATTGCTGCACTTGCTGTTATTCACTTGTTAGTATTTAATTAACAAATACAAATGCAGAACTGTGCTGAAAAAAAAAAAAAGATAGTTCGATTTGGAAAAAACTTTTAATGTGAGGAAGTTGCTTGTTAAACAGAGAGAAATTTGTTGTTCAGCTGCACTCAAAACACAAGAAAAGGGAAAAAAACATTAATGTGTGCCAGGGCAAAAGCACCACTGTCTTGGCAAGAAACAGAAACATTTGCAAGCTTCTGAGTTAGTATTTGAACAATGGGGAAGAAAATGAACTAGAAAAACTGCCTGATGGGCTGCTGAGAAGAATCTTCCTCCCCCTGCTACGCACGCTGATTTTTGTGTTTTCTTATATCCAGATGAGATGGACTGATGGTACAACAAATAATATCTGGCACAGGAATTATACAAAAACTATGGTCTCAAGAACAGAATTTATAGTGGCCTGCACTCCTTGAATTCAATGGCAATCAGATGAGCAACGAAAGTATAATCAACTACCACTATTCCTTTGTACCAGAAGATACTGAAAACTCTATAAGCTTTTTCACACAGTTGCTATCCCAGTATAGGCTAATACAAAATAAAAACCAAAACACCAAAACCAAACCAAGACCTGAATTCTTGGTTGAAAATCAAGGTGAGAAGAAACCTTAAGTCTGGCTGTCAAACGTCTGAAGAAACAGGTTTTCCAGTGTTTGCTTTGGTTATTTTCCCTATGGTGGATAACTTTAATAAATAACCCTTAATCTTTCATCAGAAGTCTGCCCTTCTTCAGTTTTATCCCAAGTTCCTAGTCAGTAACTTCTCAAACTGCCCCTCACATTTTGGAGCTATCTTCACATATTGCAGGTGAGGGTGAGAATTCCCTGTTGCCAAGCTATTCATTAGTATTTCCTTTTAATCCTCTTCCTATAAAAAAAAAATTCTAAATATTGCCTGTGTCAAAGTAAATAATTTACAATATACATACTTAACTTGGGGCTTGTGGGAGGTAGGGCTGCAATTGTTTGCAGTCCAGGAGCTTCACTTTACTGGGTCCTTCTTAGTGTGAGAGGTGCCAGGTCTGAATGTGTGTGCACAACAGAGAGCATTCCAGGTACAAAGTGCATCCAAGTCCTTCCCAGCACCTGTGATTCCTGACCTTCTACACCCAGTTTGCTTCTAAACACTTTGAAAGCAAAAGCACCCTATTCAAACCCTCAGTGTTCCAGCATTTGCTAAGCAGTACATTCTATTAGTGAACGCTTTCACTGCAGGTTAAAATTCTCAGACGCAGATGATACAATGCACTGAGAAGTATTGGCTGGGGGAAAAAAGCCTGTCATACATAGCAGGACTACTGATAATGTGCAGTGCATTACACTACAGCAAAAATGACTAACATCAAAGCTAAACAGGAATGATTTCTATGGTTGAGACAAGTAGAATAAAATATGTATTTTAACTAAATCAGTTTTTAGGAACACCAGGCACAGGTTAATCCTTTATAAATATGTTCACAGAGTACATTAGACACCAGCCCGCCTACACAAAATGAATGCAGCACACACTCTGATGTATTACAGAGGCAGGATAAATGAGGGAACTCTTCTGTGTTTGATCTGGTTCTGCTCTGTAATTCAGAGATACTGGAGATGGGTGGTGAGTTTCTCATTGATCCCAAAAGAACCAATAATGTCGAATCCTGTGAAATGTAAGCTTTGTAGAGGATTGGAGGCTATGCACGAAGGACACTGTAGCTTTAGGGGCATATTCTCTTCTCTGGAATGTGTGCAACTGGCATTCACAAGAGTCATACATATCCCAGGGAAACTAGACCCTGTAGCTTAGCAATACTTAAAATGCATACCTAGCTCCACAGGCAATTATATCACTCTCGTGGCTACATCTGCATCCAGTTATCCAAGGGTAGATTTCCAGCAGATAATAAATGAACCTGCAAATTAATATCTTCAGAATTTTGAAACAATGCTAAATTTGCCACACATCAGCATTTAAAAATGCAGCAGAACGAAGCCAGAACATCAATCCAAGTCTAAGATATTTAGATAGAAAACACAGAGCTAGCACATAGATATGGAAATAATCAATTCAATTTCCCCCCACACTCCCATTCTTTCCAGCATTTTAAACCACTTACTCCAGTCCTTGCTTCTCTGAACTGTATTTTGCATGTGATGGAGGTGTTAATCCACAGTTACTGCACAACAGGGTTGTGAATTTTAGCTAATGAAAGCTTTTAAAGGCACAATGAAATGCTCAGATGAAAGGCAACAAAGAAGTGCAAAGTATTATTACAGCCTAGCCTAAGTTTTACTGTGAGCATTCTTATACAGGATGGACACAGCATAAATATGTATTACAGATGATAACCTTCCTGTAAAGGCTAATTCCCACCCCTGAAGCTGCCAGAGGCAAGGGGTGGCAGTCTTGTAAGACTTAATAAAGTCTCATAATGTTTTCATCCTGTTCCTACCCCCAGGAACTGGAAGAGAACCCCTGTATACATCTGAATCCTTACTGAACAGCATGTCCATCCCAGCATACTGCCAGCACAATTAGATCACAGGGAGTGCAGACTAGAATGNGCAGAAACAAGCATGAACACTTAAAGGCAGAGGCAAATACAGGAAGGACAACAAATGCTGTAGTCTCAGTTACAGCACTTTGGCACACAGTAAGTTTATAGTGTGTGTCTGTATGCTATCTATGGGAGAGGTGAGCAAAGAGACAGAAATCTGCTTGTCACTTTCCTTGATAATTTTTGCTAAAATCCAAGTAATTGTGCATGATAACAAAAAGGAACAATTAACACAGTCTGTATTTTGCAAAGGTGGGAAAGGGATAGCTGTCAACAGGATGTGGATGAAAGCACCAGTAACGCATTNGTGGACACTGAGCACCACTGGTTTTTCAGGATGCTCACAGAAGCAAGAGGTGGATGAAAGCACCAGTAACGCATTTGGAAAAAAACTAGCACCAGAATAAATGTACAACAGCTTACCAGGCAGAGAGAGGACAGGATCTGCTGCTCTGAAAGATCCTTTCAGCAGGTTTGATCTGTTACGATAGGAATGAGGTCTTCAGTTTGAAAAATATTATTCTGCTTCCTGGGTCTGCAAAAGCTAACATTGTTCTAAAGACTGCACCTCTCTGATCAGCTGCCGTTTCACTGATCATAGTCTAAGTGATCCGTAGCCCTTCTTTTTCTGCCTCTGTTCAGATAAAAGATTGCAGCTTCATTTCAGTTATTATTTGCATGTTTTTCTTAACAGTTTACTCTTAGCAGCTTCTGATTTAAACTTACATGTTCTGTAGCTTGGGAAAAGGCTAGAAAGATAATTTTTAGATCAGCACCTAACATTTTCAAAGTAATAGCAGGCACCTCACACATGCATCTCATGTTCCACCCTTTTGGTAAATGTATTCTAACACTCTACTTACCTGCTTTAAAAGGACTGGCATGTTGAACCAGCTGGCCTTTTTCCAGCGCTATAGCTTTTCATGTTATGTTCTGCTCCTCCAATTTCTGTATTTTCCCTGCATTTTGCAAGACAAAATGCAGAAGTTTAAAGGCACATGACATTTATGTGACAAAATCTTGCTGCTAAGTACAGTATTACTGATGGATTAGTTTAATGCAATAGCATAATGCAATTTAATTATAGTAATAGTGCACAGCAACAATCTTACTACTTATGTCAGATTGTGAGACATTCACTCTTAAAAGCTTCATCATTATTATTTCGTTTTTGGATTTAGTTCCAGTGTCCCTCCCTTCTCCACATACAGTAAATCTATTCCATAGG
>VZTT01017492.1:0-13224 GCA_013400855.1 Buphagus erythrorhynchus | reverse complement strand
AAGAGCTCAAAGTCTTTTGAAGTGTGCAGAGGAGTTGAGTGTTTTGTAGAAACGAAGCCATTTACAAAATCCATGTCTTCTTGCACATTATACAGCAAGCTGTGGCTCACTGGGAGGTGCAAGGGAGCTTCAGCAAGGCTAGCTGTTGCACTAGGTGTCACGGAACTCTAAGACGTGGCAGGAAAAATATTTCCTTGTGGTTCCCAATATGTAAAAAGTATAATGTGGTATCTGTACAGGGGAAAATAGAAGCTACATTTCAGCAGTCTGGATTAATTAGCAAGTTAGTTAAGCCTGATATCAGCCAAACTGTTCATCTCATTCATAACTTTTCTTCAGAACTGGAATGAAAAACAGAAATCAAAAGCTAGACATGAGATTTTAGAAACAGGAAAAACAGGTGGGAATAAAACCAACGGTACCTAAGAGACTACAATACTCTCAACTCTCGTGCATCAGCTATAATGTAAAATATACTCACTAGTGAGTATGTCAAAGAAATAATGCACAATATACTTACTAGTTGAGTATGTCAAAGAAATAAACTAACTCTGCTTGCAAGGAGAAAGGGTGTTTGCCCCCAGCCTGTGCTTAGTAGGTACACAGAAGAAAAAAAGAAAAGCATTATTACTTGTTGTAGGTAAGTCAGCATGTCTTGATGAAAATTAATTGTACTCACATTAAGAACATTCAAGTGTTAATTTTTTTCCAAAGCAAGTTTTATCCATATTAGTGAATGGGGTTTTGGTCTTGCAACTACAAGAAAAGTGACTTGTTTAAGATCATACCAGCAGGTTTTGACAGAACATTGTATCTATTCTGTAATGGGCACATAGATACCATATACACAGGTATATTTTTATTTACTGGAGATGCTTTTCAGAGCTTTGTAGTACCTATGCCATTTCTAGCCACACCAACTATTTAAAAACTGGAAGTTACTTCTCCCGGAAAAAAAAATAGGATTACATCAAAGCATTTCAGTTCCTCACAACAAAACTCTGTGCTTGGTTTCCAATACTAAAATTGTATCATCACAACTTTTTCATAAGAATTAAATGGAAAGAGAAATAAAGGGGGAAGAAAAAGCTTTAGAGTGTTAACTCTCCACGGCAGGAGGAAGCCAGCATGGGCATTGAGCTCAGCACACTCATTCCCTTCTCCCTGCTGAAAGGGACACAAAAAGAACTCTGGCTAAGCATTTATTTTTCTGCTAATGTGAAAGTTTTCTTTTAAAGAGGAAGCAGATTGAACAGAGCACGAGAAAAGAATTTGACTCTGGCTTATTTCCAAAGGGTTTTTTTTTCCTGATGATTCACTGTTATCACTTGTATTCACATTACAACTAGCCTCAAAAAGAAATACCCAAAACCAGCCCCCCAACACACCCAACAACAAAAAAATACACAGCACAAAAGCAGTAAGAAATAGAATCTTTCCTACTGCTAAATTCTGCTAATAAGCTATATAAGAGAATCATGTAAGATAAGAGTGCCTGTGTTCATTCACATTTGAGTAGGAACATTGCTAAGCCTCTACATCTGGAACTTTAGAGCACATCTAAAAATGGTGAACTTCCAAGGTGTAGAACAAAATGGTGGACACTGAACTTACTGTATTTCAGCTATATAATAAAGTAGAAACCATCTAAATTTTTCTCAAGTCTAAAATGTTTAAATATTCAGTATAGTCTTTCCAGTAGTTCTATCTTCAAACAGGAGTTTGTTTGGATATCCAGAGAGGAGACATAACTGCTAATTCTCTGAAAACATGAACAATAACAATTTTTATTTGTGAAAGAGCTCTCATCCTCAGTCCTAGTGTCAGTCAGTTGTGAAGCTTATGTAGCAATTCACAAGCCTACAATTTTTACATGGATATTTAAGCTAAAAAGAGGTAAGGCAAGGCCAAAAGGAGTGCTGATAGGGTTGCTTTGTTATTGTGTATGTGATTAAAAGAAAATGAGGGTGGTTGCCATAGGCTTCTGTTACTTACACCTCTTGACACAACCTAGCACATAATTTCATTCTCCATGCCTGCAGTTACATTAAGAGACAGGAAAGGATACAAAGCTAGCTTGAGTCCAAACACAAATCTATAATTTCAGTAACATTTTATATCTACTTTCAGGAATAGATATAAGTTTTGCCTGTAGACATATTCCAAGGGAAAGATTGTATCAGTAGGTTTCAACACAGCTGGAGCTACACTTCCAACTGTTTTTTATACTCCAAGTGATCAGCACAAGAACTACTGAAGTACTAACAGAGACAGATGCAATGCCTTCTTGCCCCATCTTGACCATACCATAACTTCTGGTTTATTTTTTTCATATAACAGAACTGTCTGCCATCCTTACAAGAACTTGATCAATTCTAGCTGGAAGAAAGCCTGTACCAAACAGCAACAAGAGCTGTTTAATATGACTGCATCTCTATGCTCTAGACATTTTCATACAGATTCAAAATCCATAACTTCTTGTAAGTATCAGCCACAATAGGATTTCCAGTTCCCCTCTCACCTTCCGTTTTCAGGACTCCTACCTCTAGCATTGATCATTACGTTTTTGAGTTCAAATGTGCAATTCCCCTACCATTCCCCAGCTCCAAAGGGCTTGTGGGGTTTTTTACACCCTTTTAGGAGATGCAGGCTTATTATTTGGAAGAATAGTGAGACCCAGTCATGCAAGCGTGGTGCTGTCCTCTCTTTGGCATTTGGAGCCCATGCACTCACATGTATCTAGAACAAAGCCCAGCATTTTCTGGGTGCTGAAGTCTAGGACCCCATAGACTGGCCCATCTCTATTTGACAGTTTTATCTTTTTACTCACTTGCTTTAGAGGCCAAGAACATGAAAGAACAGTAGGCAGTGTTTCCAAAATCTCCCCACTAGCTCACATCATTAGCCATGCAAAAGCTGCACTCACAAAAAGGCGTAAGAGAACAAACTGGATTATGCCAGCAGAGGTCAGTGGGTGACTCTCTTGCCAAAAGTTTCAGATGTACACTGTATTACAGATGGTTTCAAAGTCAGCTGAGTTCCCTCACCCTGAAATACTTCAAGTCATTCTTTAGCTAGACACCACCATTTTGCCCTTTTTCATTTAAATTGCCTATCTAAGCAAATAATGATGATGCTTCTTCAGTATGTTGCCACCTCTGTGCTTTTCTCTTCAAAATACATTTTTAGGTTGCTGGCAGACATGATCACCTGGCTCTAAAGCTGAGTAGTGAGGAAATGTCAACTCATGCAGCCTTTTTCAATTATAAATCAGTAGTCATTCTACCTCACACATGAGCTTCAATCTTTTGTTCTTCCTTACACAGTGATACTCTGTTTCCATGCAGCTTTGGTTTTTAAAGCTTTTAAAATCTGGACCTTTTCCTCTCAAGTTTCCTAAATTGCTGCTCATTCACTGCACTTATAAATCATGAACTCATTTACTATTTTTTAAGTCCACATCAACAGCACTTAAGCAGCTGTGGTAGAGGGGCTTGAGCAACGTGGTGTATTGAGACACCTCAAAATTGTCACATAAAACAAACTAGCATCCTACACTATTCACAAATACAAATTTATTCTCACATCACCAGCAGTGTGATGAAGGGCACATCTAAACACAGCTTTTAGGTGAGAGTAACAAGGTGAGGATTTTATCATTATAAAGGATCTGGGACAGCTCAGTCACTCTGCTGGATCACTTCTTCCCCATTTCCTCTCACTACACATTACAGCTTTGTGTAACCTGCCACAGCCTCATACAGCTCCTGTCTCTAGACCCAGGACACAAATGAAGCACAAGCATCCTCACTATCAGCATGCAACCGAGGCCCCTCAGGTAATTCTCTGCTCCAGGAAAGAGCTCCTGAGAGGCTACTTAAGAGCTTGTTTGTAAAANTGTGTCCAAAATTTTATCCTCATCCTTGTCAGCTCAGGATGTAGGCATCTGGTTTAAAAAACAGTAGAGCAAAAGCAGAAGGGTAAAGCACACAGCACACCTGCCTAGAGCCTATAGCAAGCCTGAACTAAGCACTCTGTATTTTGACCATTACTACTTAGTCACCAAGTACCTAACAATTCAATCAAGCAGCATGAATATCAGAGCAATCAGATTCAAGAACACAGGGCCAGAAATATAATAAGATGTCCAAGCCCAACAGCTCCCCCAGGTATGATGGGAACTACCAAGTCCTTTACTTCACCTGAGAGTGGTAAAATAGAAGTATAGCTCTAACAGCCTTTTAAAAACCAATTCAAAGGCAAAAAATATTCTAAAACTGAAAATTTTTATTTTCAAAATAAAACATCTTGTACAGAACAGTGTAGATTTGAGTAAATCTAAATACAGCAGTCTCTGTAATATAACATAAGGGTCTGCTTTTAGCACAGTACTTTCACACTCTAGCAATCAGAAGGCAAGCCAAGCAATTAGGAGGAAAAAAAAAACCAACCACTTTTATCTGTCAGAACATGTATTTCTAAAATGAGTTCCTTCTTCACAAAATGTACCTAGAGAGAAGAGCACTCTCCACACCTCAGATTGCACAGCTATTCACACTATAAAAACAGACAAAGAGAGGACAGGAGATTTTCAATAGGAGAGATGATTTATGAAACAGAACTGCAAGTCTGAGACATAAATATCTGTTGTTTCTAAATTCCTCTCTCCTCCCCTCCCACACACACTGATGCAATTCCCAGAAAGGTATGAACTGTGGATCATTTTGTATACACACAGTGCAAATACTGCACAAGCAGAGAATTGTAAACCCATGTTGATTCTTCTACTGTTCAACTGTACATTATTTATAGCATTACATTCTAAACCTTATACAAAGCTTACACAGTAGTTTCCGTAACAAAACTAAGCACATTTACACCCTTTAGGGACCTCTGCATGCAATTTTCATGGCACCTTCTTTTCTACAACACTGAGTACAGGAGACCCCTATGTGTTCAGTGTATCAGAATTCTTCAGCTCCATTTCTGCTGTACTTCCATTTCACAAATGTCATGTGAAAGAACCTTCCACAAACACAAAAAGCCAGACACAGAAACATTCATTGCCTGTTTTCCTGATAACCAAATCAAACTAAACAAGTTACCACCTTTCATCCACTCAAAGATGGCCAACATGAACTGCCACCCCTCTACTTGACCAAGCCCTGGTTTGGAGGTATCCCTCTTCCCCAGGACTCTGCAAAGCACTCCTGCAGATGCAGCAGGAACAGAGAAAAGAGAGTCCACCAAAACAGTAATTTAACACATGGAACATTCTGTTTTAGACAGTGGTCACTACACAATGTATACCAGTACATTCACACCGCTGCCACCAGTAGGCAATGCTAGTGCTGTGGAAGCTTTCAGCAGTGGCCTTCTCTCATCTGAGCAAAAACACAAAGTGCCACGTCGAACAGCGTCTACTGCATTTTTTAATTCAGAGAATCTCCCTTGAAATAGCCAGTGTGAACTTTTAAGTACTCTATAAAACCAAATATTAGTGCTTGGAGACTGCTCAGCTGTGACTTACAGGGTTTCCTTTTTGAACTTAAGAACATGCTGTTGATTCAGAGAATTCTACAATTCCATTTGATCATGAAGTGTCTGTATTACAGAAGTTGGGTGCTTGGTTCTGTGGGGAAAACCTCCCCAAATTTTCAGAACATCTCTATCTTTTTGTAACCAATTTTGAAGCATAAGTAAACCCGCAGCATAGATTGTGGCATGAGTGAAACTAATGGCTTAAAGCCCCCATCCCCTTTCAGGAAGAAAAAAAAGAAGTTACTATCACGAAAACAAGGACTGATTTGCAAAGTTATCTAAAAAGAAAACAATGGCCTGTGGGTGAAGACATGCATTAAACAGCTTTCCCAAGGATGATTTATACTGAAATAAATGAAAGGTTTTTATGCTATTTTGCCCAAAAGGGAAGCAGGGAAGGCACTTTGTAATCTCATTTGATTAAACAATTCACTGCAGGCAATAATATTATGTTGCTGAAAGAGTATGTAATTTGAAGGCAGTCACAGCTTCAGTCTTCCATTCCAAGTTCTTGTTTCAGACTGAAAGACAAGTAAGAACATGAGTCAGCTTGTAGCAAAACACTGAAAACTCTTTCCACCAATTAGTGGAAGCCCTGACAGTACACACTGAGGTTGAGAGCTAAAAGGCAGAGGGGGTACATCACTTGTTTCGGGTAAGAACCAGTGTATCAAAAAAATCCTAGGGTAAAATCTCAGACTCTGGAGGCAACACGAAGTAATCTTGAGATTTACCTGACGAACTAGGATGTGGACACCTTTGCTCTCCCACTTCTGAGATGCTTATCTCACTTAATGCAACCATATCACTGACACAATGGCACACTCACCTTTTTAAGTAGGCATGGACATTGTCAAAGCCGTGGTACTTGGCCAGATAGACCAGGACACCTGTGGCACATCGGCCATCTCGTTGTCTGCAGAAGCTACAGTTGCAGATTCCACGACATGGGGGGCACCTCCATGTCTACACAGAAGAGAGACAACAAGAAACCCTTTTAGCTGAGATGCTATGCCAGATGTAACTCACATCCACAACTTAGAAGAGTGCCCTGCTACACATTGAGTTCTGCAGTGAACATCAGCTCTGCATAAAGTTGTCTAAACCAGTGCAAGAGTACAAATTCCTCAGTCTGCAGGGGATTAAGCTCTCCATTGCCTGCCTAGAACGTAACCACAGGAAGCATTCCACTGTTTTAACTCCTATATCAAAGCCCACAGCAGCAGCACTTTGTCCACAATACAGTTCCTTTCCATAGGGCATTAAGCACTAATGCAAGGCAAAAGAGAACACTATTTCTGATGCTCAAACACAAGAATATTTTGGCTGCTGCTCTGTTCTCTTACTTTACTCCTGCAAATAAAACTACAAAAGTAGTAAATACAACAAGTTCTGCACAACACAGTTCTGTGATTCAGGGTGAATTAAGCCAGGAGTGCATGATGTACTACAGCACTGTGAGCAGTTCTGTTAAAACCCAGCTGACAGTGCCCAATACCCCTGGCTGTGCAAGTCAAGCACAATAAACCACCACTGAGCACTGTCATACCGGGTCCAGCAGTGCTGTTCTGACATCCTCCCCGTATCTGTTGCGGAGGCACGGCCCACAGAACTGGCCCCGCACTCCTACACAGTCAGGGTTACGGCAGTTTGTCTTGGTGTCTATGGTTTTCTGGCGACACTGGTGACAGGTGGATCCCTAGAACACAGGAAAAACAAACAAGACATTTAAGATGGCATTTTAGTTAGGGGGGAAAAAAAGCATTGAACAAAATCTCTTTGGCAGCTAGCAGTGCTTATCCTGAAACAGAAAGCCACCTTGCAAGTTTGAACCAAGACTGTTTTAACACTGCATCCCTTCAGTGTCTGGTAATCACATCCCCTGGCTGGTATCACTTAGGCATTACAGCTGTTCCAGAGTGAAAGCCAGCTAATTGTCTTGGTAAAGACCATTCTACAAATTCAGGCAAAAATCACAAAGGACACTTCAAGATCTCAGACATATTTCTCCCAAAAATCACATCCTCTCTCTCAGTGAGAGGGAGTGTGCTCTATTTGATGCTAAAACACAAACATGGAATAACAAAAAATTACTTCACAAAGTACACATTTCACAAAGCTGGAATATACTTACCATAGCCCTGTTATATACTTTTTCTCTTGCAGATCCACAAATATTATTCAGCTCTTCTTCTGTTATGTTCTCAACTGGGCGCACAACGTGTGGAAAAGCCATGGCACCACGGTGACCCCTCCTGGGAGTACGGGCTTCATGCTGAATAGCAAAGACACAATACTTTTAGTGTTAGTTTCAGCAAAAACTCTACAAAGGTGAGACTCTTCACAGCAATGCTGAAGTCTCAAACACCCATCATATATTGAACCAAAATATAACAGAACTTTGTACAGACATATGATATGGATGCAGCTTTGGCACCTTTACTTGATCTGCCCCCTTCAGGGTGCAGTGATGGTACATACTGATCTTGCTTCACTCCTGCTAGAGTGCAAGTGGAAGTGGTTTTTGAAAGACAAGGAGGGGGAAATGGAGAGCACATACAAAATGCCCTTTTTTTTTTCATTCTTCCAAGGCCATGGCATACTGATAAACCTCATCAACTCCCTATGAATCACTATTTTCTTGAAGGAAAACCTTCATACAAAACCACCCTCACAACCCAGAACATGAGAACTAGATCTTCATCATACCTCGAGGTACTCATCCGACATTTTTCTTCTTCTCACCAAGATGTACCGGTCATCTTCTTCCTCTTCTGGTGCAAGAGTAGGAGGACCTTCAATCAAGGATCTCGACCTTGTGTGAGGCCGAGAACTCCGGTCTGGGTTCCTCCTCAAGGCACATTTGGGCAATGAATGCCTTGGAAGTCGCTTTGGTCCCTGCTAATGTTTAAAAGCCCCTTATGAAACAGGAGAAAACACAGATAGCTCCTGACCCTACTGAATTCCTCCTCTAAAGATGCCTTCTTCCTGTCTTTTCCAAAGATATGTCTATCCGTGTCCCAGTCAGAAAACAGGTAAGAAGAACCTAAGCAAGCTCAACTTCGGCATTCTGCTAGTCACACAGAAACAGTCAAAAGCAGCAGAACCCACGTCTATGAGAAGCGGTGATTTTCAGCACTGCTCTAATCTTCACCCAAATTACAAATGCATCAGCAGTGAAATTCATTACACTGCTGATTCACAACCCAATCTTCTTAAGTTTGGCATAATGCCAGGTGTTTTTCAAGACTCAAAACTCACAGAATATTCAGGTCTGAGCTGCCCTCCCTTATCTCCAGCCTTTGTATAAACACATATTTACATAGCACTTTGTTTGGTTTTATTGGCCTACGGAGACACTTAACCTTTATAAATTAATCTGTTCTGCTGTATACCATGGCAAATCAAAAGAGAATTACACAGCAAGGATACCCATTTTAGGAAGCAATAAAATTCTAACTGGACTTTGATTTGCACGGTTTATTAAGTTTTTACATTGAGAATCCTGCTTTGTAATGTCAGAATTTGACTCTTAGAAATCTGAATGCAAATACAGTAAGTTTGTACTCACATGACTGACAGCTGGCAACGATTTTCTCCCACCAAAGATACCAGAAACATTTTGCAACTCAGCCATTAGTTTTGCAAGCTAACAAGAGAGAGAAAAATGAAGCAGAGCCTTAAAAGGGTATTTATGTGCTATTACAGACTACGAGGGCAATTGGCTAAAAGTACAATTACTTCTAGGAAATGCAGTCATTCTTCAACTCTTTACATTTATGTCTTATTTATGTTTTAGTGACTGCAAGTAATTTGGAAATGCTCAAACTTATTATGTTGTTAGGATTGCAGCCTATGGATTTTCACATGCCAGTAAATACAAAGCATCAGATTTATATTTAAGGAATGCAAATTCGTCTTAATGCATTCACATAATTCCCATTACAGTGAATTTAAACAGAGGTCCCCTAAGAGTCGAAAGGGAGGGAGGGAAAAGGGCCAGTTGATAGGAAGAGAGAGTACTTGCCATTGCCTTGTTTTCCTTTATGTTTAAAGCTCTTTTTTCTAAAAACATAGCACCACTTTCTTCAGTGTCAGAGTCTGAATCTGGAGCAGGCATCGGTGTTTCAGGAACAGGTTCCATGCCACCCTTCCTCCTCTCTGATCTTCGAAGTGGAAACTTCATGGCTACTTTCAGAGGAACAGGGCATTTCTGCCCTCTCTGATCTATCTCACTTTCAGCACTTGTATCATTCTCATCTGAATCTGATTCCAATTTCTGTTAACAAACCAAAATGGAAGCATGTAAATCTAGGAGAGCTGCTCTGCAGTTAAATACAGTTGACATTTTGTCTACGAGTATTTTAACAGGCTACCTGGCTGAAATCCAGACATCCAGTCCTAGTGTTCTAGTGCATTTTGGAGTTGGAGGGAAGCAGACGAGACATGGGGATAAAAACCTCTCAGGTAAGACCCATATGGTTGTGCCAAACACACCAGAAAAGGGAGCGTAGGTCCAGTTGCAGCAGTCTTTAGTTGTCACTTACAGGTCTAATAGCAAAAGTAGTTTGTGTGTATGGTATGAGACAGAGAACTGCCTTTAAAGGGCTTGATTTTGCTACACATAGTATTTGGCTGTAAAAAAAGCCAGTATGCAGTTCTCTGCACAAGGTCAAACCCAATTTTGTAAGCTATCAAGTACAGTCATCTCACAGTATCAATAATAAAAAACGGAAACATCCCTCTAGAGCCAACCAATGAAATAATTATGAATAAAATCCCAGTATTTTCTAATCTTTGAATTCCTGCCTTGCTCACAAATTTCCCAAGAACCAATAGGTCGGTGAGGATATAAATTATTTAGTTACAAGTTCATTATGCAATAGGTTTTGATTTTTATTTTTAGGCACAAGACAGTCTTATTTTGATCAGCAGTAACACTGGACATCAAATGGCCATTTTTATTTACACAGGGTTTTTATTAAGCAGGTATGTGATTCTGGTTGCACATTATGTGCAGTTATTGACTTTTTTTTCTACTTATCTATTCCAGCTTTGTCTCCTACTTATTCTCTTTACTATTGTGTTTTAACTCAGATGTGATTTCTTCCAATTATATGTTTTTCTTTTCTAGTCATTCCTCAGCATGTGCGGAAGTTATGACAAACCTGGTTTTGCCAAATGCAGTACTACTTCAGTTTCTCTTCTGAATATCAACTACTGATCTTTTTAAGCAATAGAACTGATCTTGAACTGATGTTAAGGAAAAGCAGGAAGGCAGATTTCACCACCTATCACTATATCTCTACTGCTGAAAGATGCACAGCATTCCCTGTTATGCTGCCAGAGTGGAGGTCTGACTGCATGTCAAGACATGCAAGATTTTTTCTGAGGTTTGCTGGAGCCCATGGGCTAGCCTAACATTTCATATTGAGGAAACCAGAAATATTAGGCTCCCACAGAGTAACATCCAGCAAGGACAGTTTTAAGAGGTATATTTCAAAATACATTAGCAGATTTTAAAAGCTCAGTATCTTGAGTGTTTTTCATGGAGACAAAAGGAAAACTAAACTAAACTTTGGCTACTTGGACTGTTTACTAAATGAAATGATGCTTCCTTCTGAAACATTGAACTTTCAAGCTGAAGCTGGCATTATTTTCCAATTAAGAATGTGTAAGAATTTAAAGATAAAATAGCAAATGAAAATCAACTGCCTTACCAATGCATCTTGAACCTCATTTTCTGAAAAGCCACAGAAAGATTCATCATCAGAGGCTTCATGAAAAATTTTTGCCAGTTCTTCTTTAATATCCGACCTAAATTTGCATTTCTACAAAAAATAAAATATCCTTTAACTTAAGTTGTACAGAAAATTATTAACATTTGTAAGTGCAGTACAAGAAAACAGCTTTTTAATAAAGAAAAAAAAAGTTAAAGAATTTCACAAGGGGTTTCAGAACCATAGCTGCAAATTACCAGGCACATTAGGTTAGGTGACATATCAAAGGCTAGAATTAATAGCTAATCTGTTTCCACAATTACCACCTAGAAGCACAAGTAAAGAGTGAAATGAAATTACAGCATATAGCACAGGTTTTGAACTACTATACAAAAACATAAGTAGAGCAAGTAGTTTTACATTATTAGCTTTACATTTTTGCAATCTTTACTAGTACTGCACATATGATCTTATTTGTTCTTGTAATGTACTTACTGTGTTTGCAAAATTATCAGAACCAAAACTGTCACAACTGTCATCAGAGGATGAAGATGTTTCCATGGGAATCAGTTTTGTATTTCGAAAGGCTGTGAAGTTTCTCCTTCCTGAACAACCTCGGCGCTACAAAAGGACAACAGTAACACCATTAAGAAGAGACCTACTGCAGCATAGTAGCTTTTAAGAATATCTTTTTATTGAAGCTTAAGAAGTTTGAACGTTTTAGGATGTTTAGCAATCTTGACTGCAAGTCAGAAAACAAACATCAGCTTTGAAATAAATCTCAAATTTCGGAACGACAATAATTTTTATTCTGATACAGTTCTGATCATTGTCATGGATGAGTTTCATTCAATATTTAAGAACACTTCTTTTACGCAAACAGACAACTGGAAATAAGCACATTAATCATGTCATTCCCCAGTCATCATATCCAGTGACGGAAAAAAGTGCAAGTACACGAAAAGTACCTAGAAATCTACTTCGATTCACTTATTACTTGCAGTTTGCAAACACTAAATACTCTGCAGGTCTTAAGGAAGGGCCAAAGAATCCTACCCAGAGATTTAAAACAACTCTTCTAGACAAAGCAGCTTGCTGTTTTGTTCATTTTGCCACCAATTTAGAAGACTTTTTTTAATGGGCGTCAGGTTTTCCTTTCCCAGGAAATGTTTCTACTGGCAGTGACCCATTTTTATCCCCCGAGGCTGGCCATGAAGGCCGGGGGGCAGCACCCACACTGAGGCGCTGCCCCGGTCATGAGCGCTGGCGCTTCACGGGCCCGCCGGCCGGGCCAAACAAAGAGCAGCTGCCCGGGCCAACCTGGAGCCTCGGTCCTCTCCTCAGCACCGCTCTCTCTGCTTGCGGCTTTTCGCTTCACAGTCCTGCCGGGCGCCGAGCAGCGGCCCGGCCGGCCCCAGACACAAAAGGGGCGGCTTCTGGTGCCGCCCGCCACGGCTGAGGGTGCGCGCCGGTGGGGGCAGCGCTCCGCGGCGGGACGGCCCGCACCGGGGGGCTCAGGGCCGGAGCAGCCCAGCCAGGTAGCCCAGGGCTCGCAGAGCCCGTCCCCTCAGGCGCGGCCCCGCCAGCGCCTCACCCGCCTCCCGCTAAAATGGTGCCGCCCCGCACACACGCGGCTGAGCCGCCCGCCCGCCAACCCCAGCGCTCCTTCCCGCCCCTGTCCCCGCCGCCCGCAACACCGCCCCACGGCCGGGCCTGGCCCCTCGGCGAGGCGGGGGCGATGGGCGCATGGCTCCGGGCCGCCGGCCCCCCGCCGAGCGCGGCTCCCAAGCCGAGTCCCATACCCCAGTTAAACGGGCAAGAGCACCGCCATGCACGGGGCGCCCGAGCACCGCGGCGGGGCAGGAGACCCGAGGCTGCCGGTCCGAGCGGTGCGGCTGCCCTCACGTCGCTCTCCCTGGGGTGCCCAAACTAAAGAGTCCCCACCCGGCCCCACTAGCCCTCC